>PUQB01000778.1:0-100011 GCA_003024785.1 Selaginella tamariscina | reverse complement strand
CCCCCCCCCCCTTGTTTTCCTAAGTGAGTAAGTGGGCTGGCACGGACAATGCCAGCCCTTAATGAAATGAGTTGCCTAACCCAACCCTAATCCCTAGGGGCATTGGGGTTAGGGAAACCCTAGGGTGTCCCTAACCCTTTTGACAAGCCTGTATTTTAATGAAAAGTTTATTTTGGAACATCAAAAACCAGGGGAGAGTTTTCTAAATAGAAGTGCTACCTTCGCCTAGAGTTTCTTGCAAATACCTAAAAACACCCGGTTTAGACCATCACTAATATCCAAGTGTACTATGTAGGCCTGTTTCTTCTACATTTAGGGTTCATCACACAACTCAGTAGGTAACAACAATCAAACCCCAAAGTAAAGGGTTGAGTCATAATAAAAACTATGACAAGGAGACAACATGTTTGAGGGTCAAGAATGGTGCTTGTTGTTGGTGAAGGACATCATAAAAAATATTGGACGACATCCTAAGAAGAGATGGTTGCAGTCCACAAAGGAGACTTTCATGTCCATTGACATACTCGGTGGCAAAAGGAGGCATGTGTCACGACCCAATACAAGATAAAGATTCCGGATACAGGATACGGGTTGCAGGATTTTCCTACAGGATATTCCTACAGGGATTCCAGATACAGGATAGTTGCAGGTATGCCTAGAGGATAAGGACATGTGGACTCATCTTAGCCTCTGCATGCATGCAGTCCACTTTGCAATGCATGCAACCACTTTTAGCAGTCATGCCTAGATTAGCTCTTGGAGTTGTGAGCATAAAAGCTCCGACCTAATTGTTGTACAATCAGTTACTATAACACCAGTCTTACTATGAAGAAGGGACCACGATCTGCAAGGTACCAATGCGCACATGTAGCTGCTGATGCATCCTCCAAGGCTGCTGCGCAGGCTCTCTCTCAGGCATCGGTGGTTCCTTCTTCATTGAACTTTCTTCGAAACCGAAGATCAGCATGCCCGAAAAGTTCGGTGGCAATTGTGTAAGATTTCAAGGTTTCCTGAATCAATCCGGCTCTTGATCCGCATGCAACCACGCCGCTACTCGACTAATGCACAAAAGGTTGGCCTTTTGACATCCTTACTAAGTGGATCTCCACGGGCTTGGGTTGCGGAGCGTGACGACCCATTGATGGAAGACTTTGAAGGTTTCGTGGCTGCCTTTGAAGCCTGTTTTGGAGATCCTGATAAGTACCGTTCCATGCACGAAGTTACGGAAGCTCACTCAAGGATCCCGACCAGCTTCTCTATGCATCCGAATTTCAGCAACTTTGCACGAACATTCCATGGGACGAGACTGCATTGATCGAACACTTCCGTTTTGGGTTGAGGGATGACGTGAAGGACCTTCTCCTTACGTTACCGGATGCCCAAACATTAGCAGATCATGCAACAAGCTGTTCGTTGCGACAACCGTTTGTTCGAGCGTCGTCAGGAAAGATCCCGTCAGCAGTTCCTGCAAACCAATCCTGCAGCTGTGGTACATGTTCCTGCACCACCTTCTGGAGTAGTTCCTATGGAGGTTGAGAAATCCAAGCGTGGCTCTCTTTCCGCTGCTGAGAAGCAACGTCGCGCAGTGAGAACCTGTGCTTGTATTGTGGTGGAGCAGGACACAAGGTGGCAGATGTCCTATTAAAGCCAGGAACTTCAAGACGCGTGAAGTTGAAGCTGAAGTTCAGTCGGAAAACTCCAATGTCCACTTCGTCTAGGAGCCGCGAAGTTGGACGTAGGTGCAGGCTCCATTGGTGCTGCTCATACCATCCATCACTTAAGTTTCCTGTACACATTCATTTAATAATCGAGAGCTCATGGAGTTTGCCTTGTTAGACACTGGTGCAAATGCATGCTTCATGGATGACACTTTGCAACTCAACATGGCATTTCGGTGGTGAAGTTGAAGCGTGCAGTTCCTGTAGAGGTGGCCGATGGGCCTGATTGCTTCTGCGCAGTTACCCATGCTACCGAACCTCTCTCCTGCAGTTATGGCACATTCAACTGTTCAATTTCCTTCAACTTGATCAAGACTCGGTCGACTCCCATCATTTTGGGCATGCCATGGTTCGTTGTTGCAAATCCGCAGATCGACTGGAGGTCTAGGACGCTCACGTTTTTCTCCGACAGCTAGGATCAATCCTGTACCTTCCTGTGTGCAGGATACATCCTTAGTATCTGAGGCAGTACAAGCTACAGGATTGACCGTGCCTGTTCCTGTACCAGTGTTGAAGACTCCCTCGACAGGATTCACCTCATGTCAGTTCCTCAGCACATCCGCAGGCTCTCTCCACTCCTGTAAGTTTGCGTGTTCCTGTACAGGGTTCTTCCAATCCTGTATCAGTGTCGAAGGTTCCTCCTCAACAGGATCCACCTCCTGTTGATTCGTCAGCACATTCGCAGGCTTTCCCACTCCTGCAACCACGGACTCTGTACAGGATTCTTCCAATCCTGTACACTCATCAACATCCACACAGGTTTTTTCCAATCCTGCCTCTTTCTGTTACTGCTTCTGTTCCACCCCCAAGATCCTTCCTCTTTTTCAGTCACAGCTCCCTCCTTCTCCTCTCCGAGTTCTTACCACTACCATGCATGAACTCGCCACTGATCCTGCTCCTTTCCACCTTTTTGCCTTTCAAGTAACTCCTACGTCCTCTTCTACCTTTCCTGTATCCGACTCTCCTGTTTTTCAATCTCCTTCTCCTCTCCTTCTCCTTCTCCTCCTTCTTCCCTACCATCCAAGTACACGCTTTAAGGACGTTTTTGACAAGCACAAGGCTGCAGTTCTTCCTGTTCACAGGTCCTACGACTGTCCTATTGATCTTGCGAAGGAAAGACTCCACCGTTCGGACCGATTTATGCATTGTCACCCACAGAGTTGGAGGTTCTTCGTCAGTACATCGAGGACAACTTGGCATCCGGCTTCATTCGTCACTCAAAGTCCCCTGCAGGAGCGCCTATCTTCTTTGTCAAGAAGAAGGATGGGAGTTTACGTTTGGTTGTGGACTACAGGGGTTTGAATCAAGTCACCATTCGGAATCGGTACCCGTTGCCATTGATCCCGGAACTTCTCGATCGGCTGCGAGGAGCAAAGGTGTTCACGAAGATCGACTTACGAGGGGCCTACAACCTTGTACGGATTCGTCCAGGCGATGAGTGGAAGACTGCCTTTCGTACAAGGTATGGACACTTCGAGTACACGGTGATGCCTTTCGGCCTTACCAATGCCCCAGCCGTGTTCCAACACATGGTGAACGACATCTTTCGTGACTTCTTGGACCAGTTTGTGGTGATCTACCTCGACGACATTTTGATTTTCTCCAAGGACCAGGCGGCACATGACAAGCATGTACGACTAGTTCTAGAGCGGCTTCGCGAGCATGGCCTGTGCGAAGTTGGAGAAGTGTTTTTTGATAGGGATTCTGTGGAGTTCTTGGGCTACATCGTCTCTCCTGCTGGCGTTTCCATGGACATGCACAAGGTGAAGACCATCGTGGAGTGGGAGAGGCCCAAGTCGTACGAGATGTACAATGTTTCCTTGGCTTTGCAAACTTCTACAGGCGGTTCATACAGGACTTCTCCAAGCGTGTACTTCCACTCACGAACTCACCAAGCGCACAGGGCTTTTCTCTTGGTCCGACAAGGCGGAACATGCATTCACAACACTCAAGGACCTTCACGACAGCTCCGATTTTAGCACATCCTGACCCTTCTCATCCTTTCTTCATTGAAGCAGATGCCTCGGATTTTGCAGTAGGATCCGTCCTATCACAAGTTGGAGAAGACAAGTTGCTTCATCCTGTAGCTTTTCACTCTCGTAAGTTCCTTCGGCGGAGATCAATTACGAGATTCATGACAAGGAACTCAAGGCCATTGTGGATTCGTTCGAGGAGTGGCGGCATTTCCTGGAAGGTGCTGCACATCCTGTACAAGTTCTTACGGATCACAAGAACCTGGAGTATTTCAAACGGCTCGAGTTCTCAGTCGGCGACAGGCTAGGTGGGCGGAGTTCCTATCACGTTTTGACTTTCGTCATCGTCTACAGGCCCGGTTTTCGGAATGGCAAGGCGGACGCATTGTCTAGGCGCTCTTACCTTGCACCAAGCCCGGGCGATCCTGCATTTGACTGTCAAAGGCAAGTGTTGTTGGGTCCTGATCGATTCCGGCTTGCGACTTGCAGGTTCATCAGGCTCCAGCAAATTCAACACTCCTACAGGACGTCCGTTCGCAGTTGGCTACAGACGACTTGGCAAAGAATGTGTTCTCACACATTCATCCTGACGTTGCAAGTTCCTCTTCCTCCAGTTCCCGTCAGACTACAAGTGTTCACCATACAGGATGGACTCCTGTACCGGGAAGGTCTCCTGTACGTTCCTGTTGGTATTTCCAGGACTCGTGTGGTACAGGATTGTCATGATACCCCGGCTACAGGACATTTTGGTGTGGCCAAGACAGTGGAGTTGGTGACTCGCAACTATTGGTGGCCTGGGTTGCGAGGTTTTGTGGAAAGGTTTGTACGGAGTTGTGACACTTGTAACAGGTCGAAGATGCCTCATCATGCACCCTCTGGTCTTCTTCGTCCTCTTCCTGTTCCTTCTGCTCCTTGGAGATCCATTTCTATGGATTTCCTCACAGATCTTCCTCCTTCTCGTGGATTCGATGCAGTTCTTGTGGTGGTTGACCGTTTCACCAAGCAGGCTCATTTCCTACCCTGCAACAAGACAGCTACAGGTCAGACAACTGCCGAGTTGGTGATCCGTGAGTGTTCCGACATCATGGTCTTCCTGAGAGCATTGTTTCCGATCGAGGTCCACAATTCATGTCCAAGTTTTGGCGAGAGCTTCTTCGGAGTCTACAGGTTAAAGCGGATCTTTCTTCAGGATATCACCGCAAACTGATGGGCAGTCCGAACGCACAATTCAGACCTTGAACAGTATCTTCGTTGCTTCATCAGTTACCAACAGGACAACTGGTTGGACCTTCTTCCAATGGCGGAGTTTGCCTACAACAACTCCGTTCACGCATCTACAGGACAGACACCTTTCTTTGCTCTTACAGGCCACCATCCACGTTTTGACTTTGCTCCTCCCGCTTCTCCTTCTTCCGCTCCTGCAGTACAGGATCGTCTTCAGCATCTTCGTCAGGTACAGGATGATCTCCGGTTCATCTTCAGCAGGCACAGGAACGATACAAGCATCATGCTGATGCTCACCGTCAGCCGGCACCTGCATACAAGATTGGTGATCTCGTGTGGCTTCTTCGTCGACATATTCGCACCAACAGGCCTTCTTCTAAGTTGGATTTTCAACGATTGGGCCCTTACAGGATTGTGGCGGAGGTAATCCTGTAGCTTTCCGACTCGAGTTACCATCTACGGTGAAACTTCATCCTGTGTTTCACACCTCCTTGTTGGAGCCGTATCATCCTTCTTCTCTTCCCGGTCGTGCTTCTTCTCCTCCCCCTCCTGTGGTCATTGACACTGAACCTGAGTACGAAGTTGCAGCCATCCTTGATTCTCGTCTTCATCGGCCAACTCCAATACTTGGTGGATTGGAAAGGTTATTTGCCTACTGATCGCACTTGGGAACCTGCATCCAACTTACTCCATGCTTCTTCCAAAGTTGCTGCCTTCCATCGGCATTATCCTGCTAAACCAGGTCCCAAGACTCGTGGAACTCGTCTTTAGGGAGGAGGTGCTGTCACGACCCGATACAGGATATAAGATTCCTGATACAAGATACGGGTTGCAAGATTTTCCTACAGGATATTCCTATAGGGATTCCGATACAGGATACGTTGCAGGATATTCCTCGGATATGCCACAGGATATGCCTAGAGGATAAGGGACATGTGGACTCATCTTAGCCTCTCATGCATGCAGTGTTGCATGCATGCAAACTTTTAGCACTCATGCCTAGATTGCTCTTGAGTTGTGACATAAAAGCTCCGACCTAATTGTTGTACAATCAATTACTATCAAACCTCTTACTACGATCATATCTGTCTTGTCTTGGCTTCTGTTCTCTCCTTGTCCCACTCCTGGATCCTGTCCTGCTCCTGTCTTATTCATGGATCATGTCCTGCGCCTTCCTGTCTTGTTCCCGATCCTATCCTTGTTCCTGTTTTCCCGGATTCCTATCCTGTTCCTATCTTGCTTCTGAGTTTCTAGTTCCTATCCTGTTCCTGAGTCAAGCCTTATTGTTCTTGGAATCCTGCTCTCTTCCTGGTTCCTGGGTTGTGCTTGACAGCATGAGCACAATAATAAGAAATTCTCAGGTCCTTCCTTGTTAACCAGCAAGTGCTTGGAAAGAAGTTTAATAAGATTCATGATTGGGATGCAAGAATTGGTGAAGGACATCACAAAAATATTGGATGACATCCTCGAGGCAAGAGATGGTTGTAGTCCACAAAGGAGACTTTCATGTCCATTGACATACTTGGTGGCAAGAGGATGCATGGCACTGTTAACATGCAAAACTTTCCTGTGTGCAGAAATCACTATTCACAGCGTAGGAAAAGCTTTGCAAGTTAAAGTGTAGGGATTTCGTCCAATAGAGAGCTCTATATATATACACTTATCTTGTCTCTAAGGTTAAGGATAAGATTTTGCTTTGGCCATTGCCATGTATAAGCATTCACAATACACCATAAATATGCACTTGCATTACTATATGAATACAAAGAGATAGCAAGTGTGGAGACTTACTTCTCTCCAAAGATACTCTCTCTCATGCATTGCTCTCCATAGCCTCCATAGCCTTCATAGTCTCTCCCCTTCTTGCCCTAGCTTGCCCTAACCGAATCCTATCCTCCTACAACCGTAGGATCCTTCCTACCCTGTAGGATTTTTCCTGTACACAGGATATTTCCTTACCACTACTTTCCTACAAGTTATTCCTCCACCGTAGGAAAGTCCTATGTATGCAGTTTCTACATGCTATATTTTTGGCCTCTAACACTATTCCCCACCTTGAATTTTGCAGTGTCCTCACTGCAACTATCCTACTCCTTCCTTATGATGTTGATTTTCATAGTACTTTAGATTCTCCTCTTTATGCTTTTGAAAGTTGTTCCTCTCTTCCTTTATTCTTGGTTGGAAGTTGATACCTTGAGTTGTAGCACTTGATTTTCTTCATGATGTTCCTTAAGTTCACTATTTGCTTCTTTTCTTGTTCTGAATAGTTTTTCCTTCTTGTTCTTAATAGTTTGTCCTTTCTTCCTGAATAGTTTTTCCTTCCTGTTCCTTAGGCTCATCCTCTATAAACGGAATAGGAAAAACATCCTTCTTTGTGGCATCATTTAACTTCTTATAGTTTACACATACTCTCAACTTTCCATTCTTTTTAGGAACAATCACAAGTGGTGATAACCATTGTGCACCTGTATAGGATAAATAAAACCTACACTTAACAGCTTATCTATCTCCTCCTTCACAAGCTGTGCATAATTAGGATTCATCCTATATGCTCTCTGTTTCACAGGCTCACTTCCTGGTAATAATTGTATAGTGTGTGTACACAATTCAGGAGGTATGCCTTTAAGATCTTTATAGGACCAGGCAAAAACATCCTGATATTTTTGAAGCAATTCAATCCTTTTTCCGGAATTCTTTATCTAATTCCTGAGCAATGAATAGGTTTTTAGGTTCATTTTCTGTACCTATATTCACTTGCTGCAAAGGATCTGTAGTATACACATATGTATACTCTGCAGGCTGTTCCTGTAAATCAATCTCATATGGGATTGCCTTATAGAACTTTTCCTGCAATCCGGGCCTATCTTCTTCCTTCTGCTGAACAGTTTTCTTTCCTTTCAGCACTACGTTTAAGTCTATTTGTCAGGACTTTTAAGTCAGGATATGCTTTCAGGATTTCTACTTCTTCCTGATCGTCTAAGCCATTAAACCAGTCATATCCTTCTAAAATAAGGGTCTTTTCCTTTTTAACATACCTTTTGTATGATTGTATATCACCGGTTTTCCTTCTCCTTCTCCCAGCGTCATCCTTTCCCCAATCCTGTATAACTTTAGCAGTTTTCAGCCAAGGCCTACCTAATAACATAGTATATACAGTATCTTTTCCTTCCATTTGGAGGACAATAAGGGACACTTTATTTATTTATATTAAGACCTTTATAGATATAGTCACTCCTCTCACTATACCTGTAGGCTTGACACTTCTCTGGTCTGCCATTTTTAAATTAAAAGGAGCAGGCTCAATGGGTCCTAAACCCATTTTCTTACAAGCATGTTCCTCAATAAAATTAACTCCTGAGCCTCCATCTATAAGGACTTCTTTTATCTTGTTTTTACCAATATATACAGTAATGCTGGGCACATACCCATCATAATCACCTTCTTTTTCATAATGTTTTTCTACTCGGTGAATTTCATTTCCTGTATATGCAGGTAAGGATTTTGGAACAATGTTCAACATTTCCAAGATTTGATTTTTAATATATGGGGCAATATGTATTAATTGTCCCAACGTGATTGTAATTTCTTGGCTCAATGCACTTTGAGCCATTGATTCTGCCACGTCATCCTGAATCCGTTTCACAGGAATGCTCTGTTTTCTAGGGTTACTCTGTTTTACAGGAATATTCTTTTTCTCTTGAATATTCTTCCCTAAAATAGAATCAGTTATTTTTAGATCTTTAGGTATATCCGTCGGTTGTGTATCATCATCCGAGATATACTCAGGGAGATCTCGTTCTTGGAGATGAGTGTTCATCTCTCCCATTGTTTGCGTACTATCCCGCAATGGATACACAGAATTTCCTTCTTCTGCTGGAAGGTATTCCTGTTTCTGACATATTTTTTTTGTACAGATTACTGCTCTCACGGCAGGATGGTTTTCTAGCTCATTCTCGTCCACATCAATGAACCGAGCTCCAAGCTCTCTCTTAGGAGCATTGTTTGAGGTGGAAGGCTGATTCTTAGGACAATTTGGAGAAATATGTCCTTTCTCTCCACATGTATAACAAGTAAGATTAATAGAATTCCTTCCTTGTACTTGTCTTTGTCTATAGTTATTTTGATCTCCATAACTTTCTTTTCTTGGATATCTTTCTTCTATAGGACGTCTCCTTCCTTCCCATATTAGGCTTATATGGTGGAGCATATCTAGTTTGATTCCCTCATACAGCCTATCATCTCCTCCTGTATAAGGAACATTCCTTCTGTTATCAAAAGGATTCCTTTTCTTCCTTCTTCCCAACTCCCAGGCTGTTCCTCATAATAGAGCTTCCTATTCCGAGATGGGAATGTGGTAACAGGTGGTTGTCTCACAGGAAACGGCCTGTTATACCAGCCTTCCTTTCTTCCTTCTTTCTCCTTTCTTTTTCCACACGTGCCACATTTTGATTAATAAAATACTTACAGTCTTTTGCCGAATGTCCTTCTTTATCACATATTTGACATTTTGGCAACTGTAGTCTACACTCATCCTTAGTATGTCCAGGATTTTTACACTTGGCACACCATACTTTGGCATCTAATTCCTTATACACAGGATTACCTTTCAAGGACTTAACTAGCTGTAATAACATTCTCTCATCAGCCTTATAATCCCGAACTTTGATAGGTTCATCCTCATCATCTGAACTATCCTCCTTTCTCCTTGAGGATTTTATCTTTCCTTCTGCTATATTTTCTATTTGTCTCTCTTCTTTCTCATAATCTTTAAGATGCTTTACAAGATCTTTCCTGTCTACTTCCTCAATTGTCATTGCATAATGCCTATATGGCTTCTGCAATCCTTGCTTATACCATTGAAGCAAAGCTTCTTCCTTAACATATAGTGAGCATTTCTTTTCATGCTTTTTAAAACGGTGTGTATATTCCTCTAGAGTTTCAGTTTTTCCTTGTAGGATATTTCTGAGCTTCTCTAAGTGCTCTTCAGGCAACTCTTCCTTTTTAAAGTATTCTTTAAAAGCTTCTGTAACTTTCTCATAATCTTCTCTCACATCTTTCTCCAACTCATAATACCAATCAGATGCATTTCCTTTTAATGTGTGAGGAAATATAAGCAACTTATCTGCATTGCTTACTTTATACAACTTTACAACTTCCTCAAACTGCAATAAATGTCTTTTAGGATTTTCCTTCTTTCCTGCGGAAAATATTGGGAACATCAATGTGCCTCCCAACATTCCGGGGAAAAGTGTCATATTAGACATACTCGGTGGGTTTTCTCTACCACCTTCCTCCTCACCAAGAGGGGAATTTCCAGGAGATACTCCTCCTGGTCTAATAGGAAATCCTGTTCTCCGAGGAGTTCCTTCCAACTCCTCTTCTCCTGCAGTTTGATAGTCACCGTATTGTATATCCTCCACACCTTTAGCAGCACTTTCTCCTATCTGATCAATGAGTTTTATAAGAGCTTCTTGCCTATTAGCAAGCTCTATTTGCTCAGCTCGGGCAGCCTCTCTCTCGGCCTGCCTATTATCTCTCTCTCTTGCTAGAGACGAGTTAGGATTATGTTGCCTCCAAGGCTCCATCCATCATCATATATATACACACTTCTTTTTCACTTAAGCTCTACTTCTCTCAGAGCTATGTCACTTCTCACTTAGGAATTCAACAAATTCCTCACAACAATGGCGAAATCCCTCCGTGGTCGCCATGTGTTAACATACAAAACTTTCCTGTGTGCAAAAACACTGTTCACAGCGCAGGAAAAGCTTTGCAAGTTAAAGTGTAGGGATTTCGTCCAATAGAGAGCTCTATATATATACTTATCTCGTCTCTAAGGTCAAGGATAGGATTTTGCTTTGGCCATTGCCATGTATAAGCATTCACAATACACCATAAATATGCACTTGCATTACTATGAATACAAAGAGATAGCAAGTGTGGAGACTTACTTCTCTCCCAAAGATACTCTCTCTCTCATGCATTGCTCTCCATAGCCTTCATAGCCTTCATAGTCTCTCCCTTCTTGCCCTCCTTGCCCTAACCGAATCCTGTCCTCCTCCAACCGTCATAACTGTCTGCTTCCTGCAACCGTAGGATCCTTCCTACCCTGTAGGATTTTTCCTACTGCTGTAGGATTTTTCCTGTACACAGGATATTTCCTACTACTACTTTCCTACAAGTTATTCCTCCACCGTAGGAAAGTCCTATGTATGCAGTTCCTACATGCTATATTTTGGCCTCTAACAAGCACTAAACAAAATTTCTTATGTCCTTCCTTGTCAACCAACAAGTGCTTGGGGAGAAGTTTAATAAGATTCGTGACTGGGATGCAAGAACAATTATGTGACCAACTAGCAATTGTCAAGATCATGAGTTATTTTTTACCTTTCACAGGTCTCGACACTTGGAGAGAAGTTTAATAAATTCGTGACTGGGATGCAAGAACAATTATGTGACCAACTAGCAGTTGTAAGATCATGAGTTATTTTTTGCCTTTCACATGTCTCGGCGCTTGGAGAGAAGTTTAATAAGATTCATGATTGGGATGCAAAAACAATTATGTAACCAACTAGCAACTGTAAAGATCATGAATTATTTTTTTGCCTTTCACCAACTAGCAGTTGTAAAGATCATGAGTTATTTTTTGCTTTCACATGTCTCGGCGCTTGGAGAGAAGTTTAATAAGATTCATGATTGGGATGCAAAACAATTATGTAACCAACTAGCAACTGTAAGATCATGAATTATTTTTTGCTTTCACGGTCTTAGCACAAGTCTTGAGTTTCATGAGTTATTTTTTGCCTTTACAGGACTTGAACCCGAGACCTTTCCACTAGGCACATATGTGTTTAGCCAACTTGTCCGTATAATCTTAGATGCTAAATTACACCATCAACAACAGGCATATATTCATATGCATATTCCAAACCAGTTGTGGACACACATTCTAGACCAGTTGTGGACCACAATCCTCAGGGCCTCAGATATATAAACAGGGTTCCAGTTCCAGGTTTTCCAGAATCATTCAACACCAGTCTTCGGCCTTGTGTTTCATTTTGTATTCATTTCTTCTCTTGAATACAATCTCCTTTCAGCTCAAAGGTTCCGCCCTTGTTCTAAAGGTTTCGCCCTTTGCACAAGATCATGACAATTTGAATGATTCTGAAGTAGTGACAAGCTTCTGTCCGCTTATCATTGATCCCATTTTCTTTCTTTCTTTCTTTCTTTCTTTTCTTTTTCAATTTTTTTCTTTTGACTCATCATGTTCGAGCATGCTCTTCATGAGCAAGTTGCTGCCCTCTAGCAGTAGATCAACAACTACACATGAAGAATGATCAGCTCCAACAACGTGCGAATTCTCCAGAGCCAAATATGAGCATGCCAAAAAGTTCGATGGTACCCAATCGAAGTTCTGAGGTTTTCTTAATCAAGTTCGTCTGCGGATTGTGATGCAACCAAGGCGCTACAGCACAAACTTATTAAGGTTGGATTGATCGGGTCGCTGCTTTCCATTCTGCTCTTTCATGGTTTTCAGCCTTGCTAGAGAACAATGATCCGATCCTTGGGAATTTTGAGGAGTTTGTTGTGGAACGATTCACATCGATGTCAATGACGTGATTGTGAGAGTGCTGCCATCACCAAACTCCGCTGGCTTCACCAAGGGGGTATGTCAGTAGCAGAGTATGCATCGAAGTTCCACCTCCTTGCTTGTGATGTCACCTGGGGAGATCGTGCTCTCAAGAGGTTTTCTGGTCGGGGTTGCAGGACAAGATCAAAGACATGTTGTTAAATTTTGTTGTTCCAAACCCCACCATGATAGAATTGGCATCTGTTGTGACAACGGTTGATCGAGTGGAAACAAAGAACGTTGGCATCTTCTTTCTTCCCGGTGTCGTCTTCTTCCATTTCTCCAGTCCCTTTTCTTCATATGACCATTCTTCCTCAGTAGAACCATCCCCGATGGAATTAGGGCGATCACATCGAGGCAAGCTTTTGCCAATTGAATGCCAGAGCGGATTCAGTACAAGCTTTGTTGTATTGTGGGGACCCATACCCAAGCAGGAGATTGTTATCAACGTCCAAAGCAAAGCTCGTGAAGTGCCCTTGTTGCTATCGGGAGGAAACAAGAAGATCCAGCTCAAATAAGAGCCGTTTGGCTGGATTACCATGGACAAACTCATGTTCCTCAAGGCTCTTCACTCAAAACATCTTCCTTTCCTCATCTTGGATCCATTCCATCCACGAAGGTGTGCAAGCCGTTCCATGTTCCGGTGCACTGAAGACACTAGGATAGAGTTCTCTGGTAAAGCTTTGGTGGATAGCGAAGCGAACGCAAATTTCATCGACGAGAATTTTTGTTGTCAAGCACAGGATTTGTCTACATCCTTTGAAGACTTCTGGTTCTGTATGGGTCGTTGATAGACGAGATATCAAATCTGGAGCGGTAATAAATGACATAGAGTTCGTTGAGGTCATTACTTGCGGTGCTATGTGCAACATCTCCTTTAGTGTTGTTTTCTATTCCGAAACTTATGATTTATCCTTGGTTTGCCATGGATCGAGTGGTGGATCCTGGTTTGAAAGAACATTTCATGAATAGTTTCCTAGCTATTTCAACTCCAGCCACACTCTTTTAATTTCGATCTTATTCCAGTTCCTCCTCCGCTTCAAATCTCGCATATCACCTTGAAGTAGTTCAAGAAAGATAGCCAACATGACCCAGCGTCCGTGTTCACAATCAAGTCTTCTTGCTCTGCTAAGGATGTTTCTATTCCTGTTCCTCTTGCCTTACCAAAGCAGTATGCTAATTTCGCAGACGTTGTCGACAAAAAAAGCTTCTACCTTGCCACCGCACCGTGAGTACGACTGTCCTATCGATCTCGTTGAGGGTAAGCAGCCATCCTCCAGTCCCATCTACGTCTCTTACCAACAGAGTTGGAGACATTGAGGAAATACATTGAGAAGAATCTTGTCACCGAATTTATCCGTCATTCGCGATCACCGGCTGGTGCCCCAAGTATTCTTTGTTTTTCCAAAAAGGATGGAAGTCTTCGGCTCGTGTGGACTACAGGATCTGAACAAGGTCACCATTTCAAACAAGTATCCTCTCCCACTCTCTCCGACATGCTCGAGCGTCTTTCTGGTGCTCGACATTTCACAAGATCGATTTAAAAGGAGCGTACAATCTCATTCGAATCTGAGAAGGGGCGAGTGGAAACAGGCATTCCATACACGCTACAGACATTTCGAGTACGTAGTAATGCCGTTTAGCCTAACAAATGCACATGTTATTTTCCAACACATGGCTAACAATATTTTCTGGGACTTCTTAGATTTGTTTCTCATCATGTACCTAAACGACATCTTGATATTTTCCAAGACTCGAGAAGAACAAGAATGGCATGTATGGTTAGTCTTGGAAAAGTTTCGGAAGCACACCTATTTGCCAAGTTGGAGAAGTGCTCTTTCAGCAGTAGTTTGTCGAGTTCCTAGGGTACATCGTTTCAGCTGAAGGTGTTCATATGGATCCTGCAAAAGTCCAGACTGTATTGGAGTGGAAGGACCATTAAATGTTGTGATGTTCAATATTTTCTCAAGTTTTGTGAACTTCTATTGACGTTTCGTTCGGGATTTCTCCAAGATTGCATTGCCATTGACGAAGTTGACTAGCAAGGATGTTCCATTTGTCTGGTCCTCTGAGGTTGAGGAGGCATTCGAGTTCCTAAAGAAGGCGTTCACCTCGGCACCTGTTCTTATCCATCCAACCTTGCGAAGCCATATTTTGTGGAAGCTGATGCCTCTCATTCCCACAAATTCACTGCACTGAGATCAACTACGATGTCTACAACAAGGAGCTGCTGGCGATCGTCGATGCCTTTGAGGAGTGGCGCAGATTCCTTGAAGGTTCGCATGTGGTTAAGGTGTATTGTGATCACAAGAACCTCCAGTACTGGGCAACAGCACGAGTTCTCAATTAGCGTCAGGCGCAATGGGCACAGTCTTTGTCTCGATTCTAATACGTGATTATTCATCGTCCCGGTCGTCTAAATGGCAAAAGCAAATGCTTTATCTCATCGCAGTTACCTAGCTCCAATACCAGGTGAAATCCCATTTGATCAACAAGAACAAGTCATCATGAGCTCCGACTAGTTGTTGGTGAATGCGCTTTCCCATTCTTCTGCTCCAGTTGACACTTTGTTTTTGGATCTAATCGAAAAATCTTCCTCAAGAAGTTTGCTCGTGATGTCCTTGCACATGTTCGAAGTTCAGCCATTGTCTTTAGGGTCACAACTATGAGATTATGCTGCTTTCCATCTTCATAATGGGTTGTTGTACCACCACATCCAAATCTATATTCCGGACGGAGAACTGAGGTTGCGAGCTTTCCAACACTGCCATGACAACACAACTGCAGGACATTTTGGCATTCGGAAGACGATCGAGCTGGTACACATGTGTTCTGGTGGCCTCGCTTCGCGTGTATGTTGAAATTTGTGCGATCTTGTGACACGTGCCAGCGTACAAAGCTTCCTCGTCATCGACCGGTTGGACTACTACAGCCTCTTCCTATTGCTCAGCAACCATGGTCTCCATCACCATGGATTTCCTCATTGATTTATCACCTTCTAGAGGGTTTGATGCTCCTAGTCATTGTTGATTGGTTTTCTAAGATGGCGCACTTTGTTCCCTGCAACAAGACATGTTCGGGTCCTGATGCTGCAGATTGTGTACGGAGGTTCCTGTCTTCATAATCTTCCTGATAAACTTGTCATTAATCGAGGTCCCCAGTTCACTTCAGCATTTTGGCGGAGATTCCTAGATCGGCTACGTATCACCAAAAAGCTGTTTACTGCACATCATCATGAAACATATGGCCAAACGGAGCACACAATTCAGACTCTGGAACAATATCTCGGTGTTTCATTTCTCATCTGCAAGATGATTGGGTCGATCTCCTTCTGCTGCCGAGTTTTGCGTAAAACAACACGGCCCACTCATCCATAAATGTTGTCGCCATTTTTCGCGTTCTCTGGTGTTCATCCTCTGGTTCTATAGCTTGCCCGTGGTTCTTGGCCTTCCACATGCTGCCAATGATCATGTTGAGCATCTCCAACAGGTCCATGAAGAAGTGCAAATCATCTTCAACATACTCAAGATTTGCAAAAACAAGCTATTGATCTTTCCCGTTCCTCTCCTCCAGCATTCCAGTTGGTGACCAAGTGTGGCATCATTGGCCAACCACACGTGTTCTATGTTTCTTTGTTGGAGCCTTATCATGCTCCTTTTGAACCCGGTCAACTTTTTCCACCAGCATTCATAGTTGGTGACCAAGTGTGGCTCCTCCCGGCATCATTGGCCAACCACGTGTTCTATGTTTCTTTGTTGGAGCCTTATCATGCTCCTTTTGAACCCGGTCAACTTCTTCCACCAGCATTCATAGTTGGTGACCAAGTGTGGCTCCTCCGGCATCATTGGCCAACCACACGTGTTCTATGTTTCTTTGTTGGAGCCTTATCATGCTCCTTTTGAACCCGGTCAACTTCTTCACCAGCATTCATAGTTGGTGACCAAGTGTGGTTCCTCCATCATTGGCCAACCACACGTGTTCTATGTTTCTTTGTTGGAGCCTTATCATGCTCCTTTTTGAACCCGAGGGTGGTCAACTTCTTCCACCAACTCCTCCAATTACAGTTGCTGGTTCAACCCGAGGTGGTCAACTTCTTCCACCAACTCCTCCAATTACAGTTGCTGGTGAACGCACTTGGGAGCCTGCTACGCCCAGCAAATGCACTTGGGAGCCTGCTACTCTTCAAGGTTGCTGCAATTCTTAACTTCAAGCTTGACCACGTACAGTTGCTGGTGAACGCACTTGGGAGCTTGTTTGTGGTCACTGTGCAATTTCTTAACTTCAAGCTTGACCACGTACAGTTGCATTCTAACTTCAAGCTTGACCCATTACAGTTGCTGGTGAACGCACTTGGGAGCTTGTTCGTGGTCACTGTGCAATTCTTAACTTCAAGCTTGACCACGTACAGTTGCTGGTGAACGCACTTGGGAGCTTGTTCGTGGTCACTGTGCAATTTGTGGTCAGCTCCAACTTGTTTGTGGTCACTGTGCAATTCGTGGTCAGCTTCACTATGTGAATCATGAATTATTTCCTTTCACAGGACTTGAAACCCAAGACCTTTTCGCTAAGACACATATGTGTTAGCCAACTTGTCCGTATGATCTAGATGTTGAATTACATCATCAATAGCAAGGCGTATATTCATACGCATGTTCCAGACCAGTTGTGGATCACACAATCCTTAGACCTCAGATATATAAATAGGGTTCCAGTTCCAGATTTCTCAGAATCATTCAACACCAGTCTTCAGCCTTGTGTTTCATTTTGTATTTATTTCTCTCTTGAATACAATCTCCTCCTTTCAACTCAAGGTTCTGCCCTTATTCTAAAAGTTTCGGCCTTTGCACAAGGTCGTGATAGCAGCTATATATAGTTGATTGGTCGGTGAACATAGAGGTTTATATGAAACAAGAATAAAGTCATTAGCGTTGTGGCAGCACAAAACAAATACATTACTTACCTTTTGTGGCAAAAATAACGAGCATACATGTGAAACAAATTTCCAAGTTGTTATTGGTGAATGAGAGGCCGGTATGACAACATCATACAAGCTTTTCAACAAAATCTTAAAGCTTCATATGCAAGAATCATGGTGGTCAACCCTTTACTTCCAACCTTGCCAGAACTAGTTATATTTGTGCAATTAACATGCAACAAGTTTGAAAATTGTTTAGATTTTTTTCACCAACTTAACAAGCTTCTTTTCGTTACCAATGGTTAGAGCTTTCTATGTTATGGAAAAGACATCTTCGCTTTGTATTGGGTCCAATTGTTGGCCATGCTTTTGATGGTGACGAGTGTCGAAGAAAGGCACAATTGCAAGATTACAACAAGACAAAGATGATGCCATTTGCCATTTATTGGGAAGGCTGGAAAATGTTTACATCAATGACAGTGGATGGGGACGTTGAGGATCTACATGACCAAGACTACATTCATAATGGGAAAAAACTAGTCAATGCTATCAATGTTGCTTCAAGAGCACTAGTTGTTGGAAATAATTTGATCACAATGAACCATATCATGGACATTTGGAAGCTTCTACCACATAAACAACATGGGCTATGTGCTGGAGATGTGGAGAGACGAGATCGACAAAACTGGGTTGTTGTTCAAAGAATAGCAAGTAGAAAAGTGCAACACTGCCTTTCTATCTTGAGAGTGCAGCTGAGAACATAGGGGACACATGTGTACTTGGAAGTGGTAGCATTGTATATGGACATCTTCATGTCTTCAACAAAATCAATTGCGAAGAGAGTAGTTGCCACATCAACAGTATCCTTCTTTTTCAGTTTGGTTTTATCACCTCCTTTTATTTTTTATTCTTTATTCACTTCATAGATTGTGGAGGCTTGGTTGCTCAACCATTCTAGTACAAGCTCAAGGAAAATTTTGTGAGCAATGAGTGTTTCATGAATATTCAAATGAGTTGCCACTTCATTGTGCTCTTGGTGAAGCTCTTTAGAGATAAGTATCCTACTCTAGGGCTTCCTTTTGCTTCTATAGGCTCTGATGTTTGCAAGAATGTTTTCAGCAAGGTTGGCTCTCAACCACAATTTAAGAGAACTTATGATGGTGGCCAGTTTATTTCAGCTATTAAGAACATGAACCAGATAGTAGAGTTGAAGACAACAAGGAATGTATTTATACCATCAAGACACATGAGGCATGAATGCATTTGGTCAAAGTTGGAGGAGGATTTTTGTGGACATCAAATTGAACTTTGCAATTTACGAAGATTATAGTGGAGTAAAGACAGATGAGGGGCTCATTCAAGCACTAAAAAGGGGCTTGGTTGCAACACAAGAGAAGTGTGAAACTCTTGGTATGAAATTGACAGATGCTTGATGGGATGCACCCTGGTTAAATAAGGACTCACTAAAGTGTCCAAGGAAGTCATTGTTAATGTTAGTGATGAAGTTGATAGTCAAAATCAAGATAGTTATGGCATTATAAATCCAAATGAGCTTTAAGCTCAAGAAGAACAAGCAGCTCAACGAAATTGCATTTTCTAATGAAGAAGAGTCACATAAGATGGACATGATCATGAAAAGATTAACACTTTTATTCTTGTTGACGAAAAGCAGGTTTTCAAGAGGACTTTAGTGAGTAGGTTGAATGACAATCCTTTTCTGAGCAAAAACAAGCTTACCAAGGTTCGAGCTTCTAATTATCATCTATATTGGTAGTGATGTGGGGGTACTTTATGAAATTAAACAACCTCAACAATGTAGCAATAAAACAAAATGGAGATGGTGACTTGGTTGAATAGTGAAGATCAATAGTAAAAAATCAAGTTACAAAGGCTTTATTGACCTCAACAATAGGCCAACAAATACAAAGTCTACCTCATTTAGATTTATACTTATGACCTTCATTATTATAAAGCAGTGGACCTAGATTCCATTATTGGGCAAATTTATGTTTGATTTTGATCCAATAATGGAATAATGAACTAAATGCAAGATTTGTTTTTCCTCACATATTTTGTTTTAGGCACTTTTTACATGAATGTGATAGACCAGAGTTGACACTTTTGTTACATCCTTTCAAAAAAGTCGTGAGAACCTCCTAGTCGCCAGCAAAAAAAAAATAATTCACATAAGAGGTTAGACTTAAAATATATGAGGTTTGAGCAATTATTTTTTTTTCATGTATACAAAGGTTAAGTTTGCATTTTTCTTATGTGGATTTTTTCCTAGGCCACCAGCACAAGTGTTTCCAACTTGATATAAAGCCCACAGAACTCTCAAAACCATGGACGTCTCATTGGTCCGAGTAGCTCCCAGAACAGTCACTAAGCATTCCTTGAAAGGAGCCTTGCCTACAGTCTGAAGATACGTTACCAATCCAGTAACCACCATTGTCATGAGCTCTTAAGTCTGCCATAGTCCCGTTTAGAGACATCTTTGTTCACCTTCCTATGGGCCGTCAACCTTTCTGCCTATGTCCTGGTTGACCCATCTCGGAGAGTGTACGGGTTATCCTCCCAGGAAGCCAGCCCAGTGAGCCAAAGAAATCCGGCATCGGCACAGCAGCACCAACTTTTGGCTCAATCTCTATCATATGATAGTCGTAGCTTCTCATCTCCGCGATATTGGTAGGGCTTAAAGACACTGACCAATTTGAAGAGATCTTCAGCACTTGCTTCAATGTTAGATTCAATCGTTTTTATCTCATAAGGAAACAACAGCATATACAACTTCTGCAATGCCGCCACTACAACACAAATAATGAGAATCCTCAAGATCTTCTGGCAGAACTTACCTCGCCGCCATAGCGAATGCAAACCCTACCAAACTCTCCGAGCTTCTTACACGTTATAAAAGGCCACATGGCATTAGGTTGAAGACGAAGGGCATGGCGGGCCTGTACATGGGTGAAGCATCTCACCCATCCAGCGATGAAGAATTTGCTTGAAGTAGAGAAGGGTTGCTGTCAATCCCCTGGGATCATGTGCATTGTTAAGCTCACCAAACTGATTTGAACTTGTATATACTCATTGTTTCTTCTTTAATAATGTATAACCCTGAGAGTATAGATCTGGATATTGCTTATATACATGCATAGAGAAGAGAAAGAGAGTATACATACTAATAAGTGAGAAGTTCAAGCTATACAATGGATATGATACAAACATTCACACGTCTTTCCACAGCAAAAACAAAAGGGGAAACATGCACATTAAACAAGCTGATCGAAAATGTATGGCAGATGCGGAAGCCCACAACAGGCTCGAGCTGCATTCGACACTTCTCCTGGGTGTTCATGATAACTGCATATTCCAGGAACGGGTGTGTGGAAGAAGCCAAGTGTGTGTTCGATCAAATACCCAAAAAGACTCTCGTTGCATGGAATGCTATGCTAGCTGCATACAGTCGGAAAGGGCTTCTCACACAGGCCAAGGACCTCTTTGAAAAAATGCCACTTCGCGACTTGATATATTGGAACACTCTTTTGTCTGGGTATGCACAGAACTCATTCTTAGAGGATGCAAAAAGGACCTTTGATAGTATGCCACAGCACAACTTAGTAAGCTCAATTTTCTCCTTTCTGCATATGCCCGGATTGGGCATCTCCTAACGTGTGTGACTCTCTTTAACGAGGCGCAACAAAGAGATATCATCTCCTGGACTCTGATGTTATCTGCATACTCTCAGGACGGAAACGTAAACTCAGCTTGACAAGTCTTTGATCACATCCCAGATCGAGACTTGGTTACATGGAATGCTATGCTAGCTGCATATGTTCAGAACGGGCAACTCAACGGTGCCATGTATATATTCAGCTAGCCGCCAGAAGTGAACCTCCTCTCGTGGAGTACAATGCTATCTGGATATGCCCAAGATGGACACCTGGCAGCTGCCAAGAGTATGTTCGATCAGATGCCCTTAAGGACTTAGTAGTGTGGACTTCCATGCTTGCAGCTTATGAGAACGGGCATGTTGAGGAGGCTGAGCAGGTGTTTAACACAATCCCACAGTGGGACTTAGTCTCCTGGACTTCAATGATAACTGAAATGGACATATCCAAAAGGCAAAATGTATTTTTGATGGGATTCCTCATGTTATCTACAATGTCATGTTAGCTGCATATACTCAAAACGGGCATATTTCCTCTGCCGAGCACATGTTTGAGAGAATGCCAGTGCGAGACACTGTCTCATGGAATGCAATGCTCGTTGCGTATGCACAGAACGGGCATATAGATAACACTAAGAAGATGTTTCATAATCTTCCTGTTAAAACTCTCATGTCGTGGAATGTGATGCTTATGGTATATGCCAACAAAGGAAAAGTTTACGAGGTTTTGAAGATTCTAACTGAGATGGCAATGTATGAGTTACCAAATGATATATGCCTCCTTGTTTTACTGTGTGCATGTAGCCATGAGGACAAGGCTTACCAAGGTAGATGTTTATGGAATGCCATGTGGAGCCAACTACCGACATTACAGTTGCATGGTCGATCTACTTTGCCGAACTCCACGGTCGGATGAAGCCGGGAACTCGTGTTCACTATGCCTTTCAAGCCCGATATTGTAGAATGGACTTGCTTATTACGTGCCAACAAACATGGTTTAGGAGTAAGATTAAAGAAAGCCACGTCAGATATGCCTGGCGTATGACGTCGGATTCATTTATAAATACCCACGTGGCATTAGGTTAAAGAGAGAAGGGGAAGAAGAAGTGGAGTTTGCGCCTCGACAGGTCTGTACATGGAGGCACGCCAACATAGGGCCTCCAAGATTCTCCGCAACATCAGAGATTGGGTGCTGCACGGTCGTGGCAGCTCCTTGAAGAAGAAGGGAAATGAGGTGCCCATCAAAAACGGACTTGTTCCAATCTATGTGGGCGAGGAAGAGAGCCAGCAGGTGCGCTTCCTTGTGAGGGTGAAGCATCTCAACCATCCATTGATGAAGGATCTGCTGGATCTGAAGGGTGAGAAGATGGGTTGTTACGGTTGCTCTAAGCTGTCAATTCCTTGCGATGTTGATGTTTTCATGAATGTCATGTGCTCCA
Organism: Selaginella tamariscina; assembly: GCA_003024785.1. Classification (NCBI taxonomy): domain Eukaryota; kingdom Viridiplantae; phylum Streptophyta; class Lycopodiopsida; order Selaginellales; family Selaginellaceae; genus Selaginella; species Selaginella tamariscina. The sequence continues at coordinate 77,445 of PUQB01000778.1, read as the reverse complement.
TAGAGAGGAAGAAATTCGTCACTCCATGTGATATGGTTCCATTGTTAAGTTGCCCATCAAATTAATTTGCTAACTTGTTTGTATTTTATTGCTCATTATGAAGTCTTATTAATGGTGCATTTGTTTATGGAGTTAACTGAGTTGTACATAGAAATGTAGCTCAATAAATGAATATTATAAATATTGTGTCAAATATTGGGATATTGGGTGGGACATTGTCATTAATTTAAACTAGTTATAAAATGTATTTCAACATATAATATATTAATTTAATTTAGTATGATCAATTTATACTAATACAGTTCAGTTATCATGTATTTAAACATTCAATATATATAACTTAATCTTAACTAATAACCTCGTGTCAATGTGTCATACCACTTCCTGTTAAGATAATAAAAGATTATAATAACAGTATTTTGTGTTTTAATTCACTGTTATAACATTTGTAATGTATAAAATGCGAATTTTAATTTCTTTGGATTTAGAGAAGTTCTCACGTTTATCAAATCCTAGTTCTCATTGCCTTTATGATTTGTACAAATGATGTAGGCAACATGGATTTTGGAGTTCACATTATTGATCTAGCAAACACATTAAACAATAATGTTAAGGAACACTAGTTATTAGGAGGCAATATACCAAAAAAATTAGACTTAGTAAGCAAATGAGTAACATTTCTTCACCACCATCCGTTGTGCCGGCCCCCGCAAGTGGGTCTGGATTCCACCAACGAAGTGCTCTTGGGGGGCGGCGGGGAAGTTGTAGGAAGTCGTATCCAGTGCTTCCTTAACAGATTTATTTTATGAAGTGCATGCAAATGGAAGAGACAAGAGTCCACTAAAGATGGTTGTGAGAGTGAAGCATTTAATAATCACATATTTCTTCTCTTTTTTTTTTTTCAATCTGCATGTTTGTATTTTGTTTAGTATTTCTCTATAGATGATAATGCCTTAGAAGATTGTTCCACACAATGAGTTCTAGGAAAAAGTTAATGTCAAGTATGCTTGATGATTTATATAAAGCCTTGTAATATAGTTATTTTTGGCCAACATAATTTGTCATAATTTCCATACAAAGAGTTGTTGCTTTTGGTAATAAGTCTAGTCTCTCTATATATTATGTCTTTAATGTTATTTAGCATGTGACGATTATAATACAATTCTTAAATTATTTAAGAATTGTATTAACGACACTAAGACCTAAGTGTCTTTCTTATTAACATGGTGTTAATATTTATTGTGGTTGAGAAATTGTGACTTCTCCTTTTAAGTAGTGTGATGGAAAAAAACAATAAAGGAAAAAAAGAATAAAAAAGAGAGAGATATAATTTTTTAATAAGGCTTTTAAATAAGTCAAAAAAAAAGAGAAAAAATAAACATAAAAATGGAAAAATAAAAAAGAAAATATATGATTTTCCTCTTTTAACACTAATACAAGTAACTTATTTACTTTTTGATAATATTTTAGCCTTCACAAATCTCAAAAAGGGTTTTCAACTTAGTCTTAAAATAATCTTGTAGCGAAGATTCTTATAAATGTGTTTTTTCATGAAGCTATGATTTTTTTAATTGTTCAAATGTTATGAAAATTCAATGGTAAAAAATGTGTTGCAAATTCAATGTTAAAAATGTATTTGTATAAACGAAATGTTTTTATATCATTGTATTCTTTTATTAAATCTATTTAACTCAAGCTAATTCTCTCGTTACTAAGTTCTGGAGGGATGGCATGACCTACCAAAAAGAGTAATGTTGGAAACATACGTTATATTTTCAGTTTACTGAGTAATATTAAAGATTTATAAGAATTTCTTAATAAATGTTATGACTTGTGATAGTCTTTTTGAACTAAAATCAAAACATTGAAGTTTAAAAATAAAATCGTATGTATTTGAAACATAGTCAAGATTATAATTACTATGTGGATGAATTTTAAGAAATTGTGGAATATCTTATGGAAATTAATATTAAAATGAGTAAGAGACATATTATTTTTTAATTTTTTAAATTTTTTTTCTTCAAAATTTAAAAACTCCATATTCACTTTGTTTCTTAATAATGATGCATTCTTATTAATTTATCATTTAAAAATTACGTGGCCAATATTTGCTAATTGTTATATAATAATATATAATGCTTTATATGTTGGTTAGAAAAAGAAAAATTAATGGCCAAAGTGATTAATGGTATCCTTGATTTATTCCACCGTGGTATCCACAATCACCTCCACACTTGATTTGGTCACTAATTTTTTCTTTTTTTAAAACATAAAGAGCAATAATATATATTATATCGTCATTGTGCAGCATTTAGAAATACTGGTTACATAATTTTTTATTTAAGTTTAATTTAAAAATATTTAAATACATTTTATGCGTCAGACTTCATTTTTTTTAACCTGGCTGGTGGAAGTGAAACTCCTGCACATAATATAAGTAAACTACTAGTTAAACTACATACACTATAGATAAGTATGTATACATATAGTATGTATATGCTAGTATATAAAAATACAGGCTCAATAGTATACAAATTGTACTATAAACACAAACTTTACTTGATGGCCAGTCCGACATATTACGATCGAGTCCACCTTCATGCAATAATGTAATGCAAGCTTTCAAAGGCACATACCTAAGGGAAAATTAATATTAGCCACCTCTCTTTTAATGTTTATACGCATGCTTACAGATACATTCATACATGAGTTAGTCTTTATGTGAGAGAGATACACAAACATGTAAGTATATCTGCTTTCAGCACACAAAGATACACACACACACACACACAAAACAAACACACAAACACACTATTGTCAAGGACTTGTGTGTGTCCATGTAGAGAAGCTATATGCACACTTAAGCAAGTTCAGGACTAAAGTGTGTGTGTGTGTCAAGATCGTCACAATGTATATATATGACCATGAATAGCATTTACTGGACCTATAGTCAAAGTTATCCACTACATAATCATGTCTCTCTCTCTCTCTCTCACTCACACACACACACACACACACACACACACACATGGTTTGACCATTGTTACTTCTTACATTACAATCTACACCATGGGAACTGTGGGACAGTAACATTTGAACAACTGGGACATATCCTACTCGAGTGACAATATGGAGTGGCCTGAGGAGCGCTGAGACAACGAGAGTATGACCAACATAATGCAAAGGAGTAAACTTGTTCGTTTTGTGAGCTAAAACTAATACACCCGCTTGCAGAAGTAGCTCAATACACTTGGTGTGTCTTTGGGCACAAGCCTGCATTACTTGTGTATAAACATACATTATATGTATACTCAAAAGATGTGAAAAGTATCAATATATATATTTATAAATGTATATATTTATACATCATATTGTGTGTGTGTGTGTTGTATAGATACATATTTACAGTATATATATATATATATATAAGAATATATATCAAATTCTACCTGTCGAATTCGTGTGTTATATAGCCCATTGTTTCTTGTTCTCACAAGATCAACGGGCCCAACAAGAACCCCACTACCTGCCGGTGTTCAGCTAGCCGATTCATATCCAACCCTAATTTCCTAACCCTAAATTGTACAGTACATACGATTTTCACCATAACCCTAAAACCCATCCCCGTACGTATGCGTACGAAATACATTAAATAAAACCCCGCCGCTTACGCACATAGTATATATGGATTGTGGAAGTCCCCGGGCCGGAATTAATCCGCCACCCCACCTCCTAGACTTGTGGGTGGGATAAATCCAGCCCACAAGTTATGAGGCAAATAAGCATTGGTAGGATTAATCACTCCACTATTTGTCTTTATCAAGCATAAAAGTTTATCCTTGTATATAATTATATGTTATTACATTCACATATAAATTAAACATCTTTAATTCAAATTTTATTACATATTGTATAACATAAATATTTATATGTAGGTCAATATTGGAGATAAAGTATCTCTTCTCTAGAATAATGAGATTGTTAGTATTGAAACCATAGAAATTTAAAATGGTAATGCATCATGTTATAATATTGCCCAAGGGTCTTGTGTGTACATTTGGGTGAACACTATTTACAAGCACATTAATGTTCTAGAATGGAATTTGAAGAGGGTTCTCCTGTATTATAAAATATAAAAGAAGTCAAAGCTGACATAGAAGATGTAGGGTCACAAACAAATATTAGCATGAGTTCACCAGATGATGGCTTGCCTATTATAAGGGATGAGGTGATTCTCTTTCTTCATGAGACTGAGGTTGGGCATCATCTCAGCTGTCAATCCAATGGAAGCTGTATCAGAGGAGTGAGTGTAGTTGTGACAGAGGTTTCACCAAATGGCACATTGCATCTTAAATCCCTCGTGAGGTGGCGAACATCTAAATTAAAAGGCTCAACATATCCAAAGTTGGATTACAATAGTAACAACCATGAGGGCAACCCATATTTAAAGAGTTCTTTACATTGGTCTTATAATAATGAAAAGGAGATTCATGAGCTACAAATCGACCCTAGCAAGTTTTAACAAGAAGGTCAAGATGGATCCCACATCTTCGGCAAGTGTTGCTAGCATCTCCACAATTGACTACTACAAGAAGAAGTGCTCTTAGATGGCGAACCAGAATGAAATTACCCAATGTAGACATGCCTCACCCAAAAGCAAAGGCATGAGTTTGTATATGCTGCACTAACTGGGTGTATTGATGGAATGGCCTTGGACATAGGTTATCAGAGTACATCCATGGTATTTAATCAAAGCTTGGTACTCCATATACGGGATCCTGAAGACCATGTTCTATTGCTGGAAAAATGAGTGAATGGATGGAGCATGCACCTCAATGCATGGGAACACTTGCTTGGTCAAGACCCACTCTCACATTATGGCAGCCATAAAGATACTAAAAAAATTTGTGGAGGCAAATACAGATAGGATGCCTCACAATGCCGTACCACAAATGCAGGAGTTAGGGAAAATCTCAAGGTTTTGCCTTCAATTTACACTCAATTAAAGCTGTGTGAACATATGAACAAGTGTTTCAAATAATTTGCACCGATACCTTCAACAAACATATGGAATACTCAGTTTAAGGATGTGAAGATTACAAAACACTCTAGCTTTTCCAAGTGTAACCTTGTACATCACTAAAGATTGTAGAGGCTTGTGCAAAAACCTTGGTGGAGATCACTGTCATTCAAAAGAAGATGGAGGCCCACATGATTGCACAATGAACTTGTTAGTCTCAGTATTATGCACACCGCATGCTTTCTATGACACACCCATTAGAATACATGTGCTTAATCCATAATAAGATGGATCCTTCAAAGACCAGCATTGGGGGACAAAAAATTGCTAATATTATAAAAGTAGAAGGTATTAAGTTATATAATATACTATATTTAAGATCTAATATAAAAGTTATTAAAAAGCATTAGAGGTAGATTATATAAATATATATGTTGTTATTAAAATATAATATTTAAATATAACATTAATTAAAAATTTGTAATAGTAATAATATATATATACAAAATCCTATATGGTCAATTTCCATATCTTTTTATAAATTTATAAACAATTTCATACTATTATTAAAAGTTGATTGTAATTATGAATAATAAATATACTATATTTTGTAATTGCTTTCAACTTCAAAAACATGCATTCTTTTGTAATTTTGTTAATTGTGATTTTATTAACGCTTCTTGGTATCCATCCATATCGAATGGATTTAATATTTATAAAACATGTTGGGTCTTTTTAATTGGGAGACCATGCTTTTTCTAAGTACCTTTTGCTCTCCTTTTCATGTTGCCTTTTTTACGGTTTGAACCATGTAACCTTTACTATACTGTTTTATGTGATGATTCAGGTATGTCGATAATTTGATTCATCCAAATATGTTGATTATATGACACATATGGATAATGAGGACGATCATTAATTTTTAAAAATCTTTGCAACAATCAAAGCATGGTTTAGGTTTTTAGTTCTTTTTTCCAATGAAGCGTGGGGTTTGCACTTCCACATCTCTACTGACTTCTATGTCATTTGCACTCATTGATGTGGTTTTAATCTCTCCTGCCACTTTGTTTTAGGTCAAAAAGGGTGTTGTAATTCTGTACGTGTGACAACATGCCCTTCTAATTCTTGAACAATAGTTTTCCAATAGTTGACCATATGTTATATAATTTTGAGTAACCAGTCGCCTTATCGAAATTCTTTGACATTGACTTTTGAACCCATGTCATATACTTTTTATACTATCAATAATAAGTTCTGTTCCTTGAGTTGGGCACTAATGGAATAGGTTCTAGTTATCCTTCTGGGAGAAGTGACTTTCCATCCTCTCCACTTTTGAAGAGCATTAAGCCCTCTCTGGGTAACCACTCCTGTTCTGATGGCCGCAACTTGTATTGCATAATAGGTATACCATCTCTTGTGGAAAAGAAGAATTGTAGTGGCATAAGGTGACCAGTTAAATAATCGCTCCCTCTTTGATATACTCTTTTGAAGTTTGGCACCTCGGTCACAAGTAGAGCATAATTTTTTTTGAAGATGCAATTTTCAAAAAGATCATTACATGTGGTAAGGTAAGTGCACTTGGACCTTGTTGAATAATGCATCAATATTATTATGAGTGTGACCAACCATAAGAAAACTGAGAGTGATTGTCTCAAACACACCTTTGGCAATAAGCATTGACAAGTATGCTAGTACTTATTTAGAAAATAAAAGTAAGTATGAGCTTGAGAAACCCTTAACTGAAACGATTTACCTATTTTTGTTCTCGCCTATACAATTATCCATTGTAAAAAGCAAATGAAGGAAGCTTGTTTAATATTAACGACACTTTTACCTCGTCTAAGCTAGATCCCTCCACTAAACCGGAACTCTCAACAGGGCCATCTATTTTATGTGCAGGATACTGATAATGCCTCTTATATTCCCAAGTAACCTTAATTGCAGACGTGTTCATGAGAGCATTGTGTAAAGGTTGGAGGTGTTGTTTCTTCACCATGAAATTACCCATAAAACTTGTTTGTGAGTGGGCTTTAAGGTTTCTGAAACACATGGCCAACGACCCAATAGTGAAATTGGAGTCATTACACCAATGTAGAAGTGAAAACTATCCATATGATTCACAATAGTGTCCATGTGTTAATACACTTATTAACGAAATCAGAAGTTTCATAACATTTTCAAGGCACTTTGGTGTTGCAACTAGCTTTGGAATGCTGGTATCTCACCAACAATTAAATTAGGTTAAATAGCTTAATTTAATGAGACCACTATTAATTAAATTAAAAGTTAATGAGTATAATGTTAATGAAAACAGTTAATGGATTTCTATTCTCACCAATATTTTCATTAAACTAATTTTTATTAATGATTTCTGTTAAATTAATAATTTCTTTACAAAAGTTAATGGTTTGTACAACTGATATTTATTACAAATTAATTGATCGTTAACTCGGACGTATGAAAATAGGTTTCTGTTAAATTATTTTAAATTATAATAATTAAGTCAATTAAATAAAATAATTTAGTTGTTGGTGGGAATGGGCCCTAAATTTTCCTGACCTTTTTTGTTTCCCTCTAGAGATTCAACAGATGAAGGCACACTCCCCACCAGGTGTAAACTATGGAACTGCACAGTTGCTGTCGTTTAAAGCTATTATCAGAGTTGATGGAGCCATATACAAATCTGAGTCTGGTATATAAATTTAAATATATAATGTTTGTTTACTAAAGATGCAGAACGTGCTGCTGCTATGCTATATTTTGTGTGTGTGCAGAATACATGTATGCATTGCACATAGTGTATATAGTGATCACGATGTCATATATAGCATATAGCCATGCACAGGTGCTGTTGCTCAATATGCTCCTCAAGTGTCACGTACTGATGCACAAGGTGTTCTTGCTCAATATGACCTCAAGTGCCATATACACCATATACCGATGCACAAGGTGCATATACTCCTCAAGTGACATATACAGCATATACTGCATATGATCCTCAAGTGCCATATACAGCAATATACCAATCCTGATGTGCCATATACAGCATAATATACCAATGCTCTTGCTCAATATTCTCCCCAACTGCCATATACAATATATATGCTCCTTCATATGCTCATCCCCACTATGTCAAGTATGCTAATCATCGGTATGTTACCTTGTAATCCTTCAACCCCCACCATTTCCACCTCCTTCACAACCACCATATTCCATCATTACTTCTCCAGCACCATGTTAGTTGCAATGGTGCTCAGTCCAAATTTATGGTAAGTAGAATATATACACACACACAAAATTATTTGGCGTGTGTGTATATATGTATACATATATTCAGTTCAATTCTGAAGCTTGGGAGGCACCTGGACAGACTAGTGGTCCATGATAAGTAAAATAATCCACACACACACACAAACATTGTGGATATTATTTAACGTGGGTATATATGTATATATTCAGCTCAATTCTGGAGCTTCCGAGAGACTGGTGGTGTTCATCTGGTAAGTAGAATAATCGGATATACTCATACACACGTGTAACTATATAGTTAGACACACATAAATAATGTATCAATTATGTACATGATTATACAGCGAATATCGCTGTAGTAAAATCGTGCTACGAATATATTAGTGTAATGAAGTTTAAATTAACTAAAACAGAATTTGCGAACCGGCACTAAGAATATCAACAATATTCTATTAGGCATCTTCGTCGGTCGGTATCTATACTATCCGACGGATGGAGTGTGGCGGTGTCCAGCGGCGATGAGTCAGAGCAGATAGGGCGGGCTGAAGCTGTAGGTGCTGCACAACCACAGGTGGCTCGGAGTCGAGGAAGGAGTAGGACTCGCAGGGATGATGGTGGTGTCGCTGCGGGGTGGTGAGGAGCGGTCCGAGCGGATAGGGCGGGGCCAATGGGCTAAAGCTGCAGCTGCACACCACAGGCGGCGAGTCGAGGAAGGAGTGCGAGCAGGGGTGTCGCTGGAAAGTTCTGCCGTGAAGACGTGAATGGAGACTACAGGTGCAACTACTGCGATTTCCGATACGGTAATGAATGCCCAAGAAGGATCTTCGTGAGGAAGCATATTTTGAGCACAGACTGTAAGGAGACTCGCCGGTGCAAAGAGCTCGATCGGAAATTTGCAGGTATTCAATTCTTCGGGCCGAGGAACTCGTTGAATACCAAGAGGTAGAGGCAGAAGGGGTCGACTGTTAGAAGACGTGGTCCGCATCGTATGGATGGAGAGCTTGAGGCAGCTCAGCCACTGAGCCGAGTCAGCCACCGAGGAGAGATTCCCGGGACAACAGGTTGAAACTCATCGAGTCAAGGCCGTTCATCAACGCCTAAAAGCCGGTCGAAGAAGGTTATTCCAAGTTGGGATGACAAGGAAGCTTGGGAGTTTGTCAACCATCTTGAGAGTTTAGAAATGCAAAGGCAGTTCAGAAGAATCAGAGAGCACCAAGCAGGACCTACCATTCAGACATTGACTGAGATATGGAACCCAACAAACAACGTCGCCGTCGGTCGTGATTTTAATGTCCAGAATCTCCAGATTGTGAACATTGGAGGAGGAGCTTCAGCTTCACAGGGCTTCCACACAGTGACATCACCAATGCAGTTGTCACCACTCTCCCGAACACGACAAGAGCAACAACAACGATTCGACACCTCCAATTGACGTGGGCGCTTTGGTTCTATGAGGCCGGAATTCCTTTCCAAGCAGTGACGCATCCCAGAGTTAAACAGTGGGTTGAGGAGCTTGCAGCTTGTGGCTTTTCAGGTTTCAAACTTCCATCTCTAACTGACATACGGTGCAACTTTCTATGAAATCGAAGCCGATGTGGAGCGCGCTATTCTGGATACATCCCAATGTGAGGCCGATTTGCGGCTCCACATGCGTCCACTATCACTAGTTACGGATGGCTGGAAAAATGTCAAATCCGAGCACTTAATCAACTTCATGATTGTTGATGCAGTAAACGGCCGAGATTACTACTACAACAGTCTCAGGACTGAAAACTCATCAGGTATGATTTCATTTTCATTTTGTTGTCAACTTGTTATTAATGTTTTTCTTCCTTCCACAGTTGAAAACCTCTTCACCAAGATTTTAGAAGTTATGGATGAGCTCGAGCGGAAGTACAGTCGACCAGATAACCCGTTCAAGATTTATTCCATTGTCATGGACAATGCTGCAAACATGAAGAGCTGTGGAGTATGCTGGAGCAGAAATATCCATGCTTCTGGAGCATCCCATGTTAGTGTCACGCCCATGAACTTGATTCTAGCTTCGTGGTGCAAGCTATGTTTCATCAAGTCGATCATAAAAAAGGCAAGTGAACTGGTGAACTTCATTCGAAACCAATGGTTGCATGTTGAAGCTATTCGATGTCATAGTTTTTATTATGACTCGACCTTTACTTTGGACGTTGACTGTTGTTACCTACTGTACTATGTTGACGGACCCTAGATGTAGTGAGAAACAGCCCGCTTAGTGCACTTAGGTGTTTAAGGGTAGTCTGGCCGGCTATCTTTAGATGTCGCGAGAAACTCTAAGCGAAGGTAGCACTTACCTTCTAGAAAACCCACCCCCAATTTTGACGTCCCGAATAGGCTGATTGGTCTTTGCAGATGAGTTCGGCGTGTTAAGTAGGGTTAGGAACACCCCTAGGGTTGACCTAACCCTAGGGTTGCCCTAACCCACGCCCTAAAACCCCCACCCCTTGGGTAGGGTTTAGGGGTAGGAGTAAGGGTGAGTTATAGCTCATATTGCTAATTTCTAAGGGGCTAAAATTCAGTGCCAGCCCACTAACACATATAGGAAAAGAGGGGGGGGGCTCCGTCACATAAATAAGGTAGAGTATATGTAGGAGAGCTCCTGGGTTCATGAATGAGTTCGTTGCTCTTCTGCCGGTGCAAGCTTCAGCTTGTGTCGTTAAGGTACAACCCTCTGTTGTGCCGCCCTAACTTCCAGATGCCAGGGGTACGTCCCACCTTCGGGGTAGCTTACCCTTAACGTTGGCGAATCCATGCCTGGGAGGTCTTGTCGGATGCACGTTCCAAGAAGAGAGGTTGAGGCTTGTCTCCAGCCTCCTCCTCCACGTCAAGCTAGGTGTAGCACTCACAGCTAAGCAAGGGCACGTTCGTGTCCTTGTCCAACTGTGGGCGTGGGTTCTTGTTGACAGGTTTCCTTACCGGTCTTGAGGGATAATTGAGGGGTTCTAGAGTTGGCATTTAGGAGCCACGTTTGTGGCACTTGGTGCAACTCTTGAATCTAAGGGCTATGGCATGATAGCCCACATCGGGGAAGGCAGTGTCACATGGAGATGTGACACTGGGCTAAACGTCACATGGTGCAACACCTGAGGCACGCCCTTTGGGGTTATGTCATGGGCTTGTCGCCAAGGGGTTGGATACCTTAGCAAATAGACATGCTTGTGCTTGCACTAGGGTGCTAAGCCTTGGGCATCCGCTCAAGGGAGGTTAGGTCTCATAACTAGGTGTGCTTTGACACACTTGGCTAGGGGAGTGTTCTCCTTGGAATTCAAGGGTTGAACAACCTAAGCGTGTAGCAGGAGCCCTTTCGTGAGGCACTCGCAAGGTCATGTGCTTAGGGTTATCCCAAACCTAGCCTTAGGGAGTTTGCTTAGCAGAACACACTCGTGTCCTCACTAAGTACTAGCCCTAGGTCTAGGGTATAACTTGGCCACTCAAACCCTTAGGGGTTAGTCGTGGTTCAGGGTACCCCTTGTCGCCCTAAAGGGGTTGTACTCCCGGATGAGGGTGATTCCTCAAGGGGTAAGTGACGATGCCTTAGCTCTGTCCAGGGGTATGTGTGGAACACACGTCTCCTTGATGGGGGTTAGGGCATGAGCCTGTCTAGGTCTTCTAGGGCAAGACCCTAAGTCAACTAGGGTTATCCCTCAAGGGTTTTGGGGGCAGACATTCTAGGGAGACTTAGGCTAAACCCTAAGTCTCCTGTCCACTTGGGCATTAGAGTCTAACCCTAGGGGTCTTGGGGTTGTTCTGGGAAACTTAGCGTTGCTCACATAGGGTGATGACGCCGAATGGCCACTTGGCAGCTACGTGTTGCCATGTGTTGGCCCTTTGGGTTAAAACTCTGACATTCGGGATGTAAACACATCTCTCGGACTTAAGAAGGAGCTTGTCAAACCATCCAACACCAGGTATCAATTGACAAGTTAGTTACAACTTACAACTAGTAGCTAGTAACTAGTAACTACCATTCTTTCTTTGATGTTTTGTTTTGGGTTTGTGCAGGTTTGCGAGCAATTTCTCTGTGCTGAAACGTCTTTTGGATGTTTGACAGACACTAAATCAGGTGTTTGTGGCGGAAGATTATCGCAACTGGGTTTCCAGCCAAAATCGATGTTGAGAAAAGAAGCTCAAGCTTGTGAAGAAGCAGTGCTGGGAGTGGGAGCAGAGTTTTGGGAAAAGGTTGACTGCATACAATGACTACTGTGGCCTGTGTTCTTTGCCATTCGACACTTTGATCAGACGGCTCCCAGCATTGGAAGCGTTTGGAAAGCTTGGGATGTGCTGAGATCCACTACAAAGGTGGCTACGGGATTTAGTGGCCGCCAGAAGCAGATCCTTTTAGACATCTTGGAAGCTCGGGAGAGGGACTACAAATCCTGTGAATTGTTTGGAGCGGCCGCCGCTCTAGATCCACAGCAGCCTCTGCATCCACAAGCAGAACACCAACTCTTCAACGTAGCACAGAAGTTTTATCCTCCAGATTCTGAAGCGTGGAGCGAGTTCGTGGATGAATTCTTGCATTATTCCTGGAGAAAGGCGTGTTCGAAAAAGGTTTTGTACGTTCATATGCTATGGGAAAAGACCAAGAGCAGAAGGATGATCCAGATGGAGCATGGTTGCATTGGGCACCCAATGTGGACTTGAGAGCGTACGCACCCCGCATTTGGCATATTGCATGCATAGTTCTGGGAATGTGCCCTTCCAACTCTTCAACAGAAGGAACTTCAGTGCTATCAAGAATGTTCACACAATAAAGCATAACAGGTACTTGTGAATTATTATTTTGATTGTTTGTCCCACCTTGTTGCAGGTTGACCGCGGAACGGGCGCACAAGCTTATTCATATTTACCACACAGCGATAGAGGATGCAAGCATATTATGAGCACGGAAAAGAGGCTGCAAGAGAGGGAGGAAAAATCTAAAGCTGGTCAGGGCATATTCTATGGTGAAGATTCTAAGAAGATGTGTTACACACAGAGTTACTGTACAGAAGCACATGTGATTTTTTTGGATTCGGAAGAAGAAGGAGAAGAAGAAGATCCTTCAGCAACTCCACTTCGGAATTCATAATCCTCAGAGCATCACACACCAGAAACTGTAAGTTTTTTTTTTCTTCTTATCATCATTTGTTTTTCAACTTTTCTTTTGTTCTAGGGGCATGGACGAAACTTCTGACATTGATAGCGAGTTTGAAGGTGACGATATAAGTGCAAACAAAATACAAATATAGATCGCTAGTTGACATCAACAATGGCCTCAGCAACAGCGTTATGGACCCCTCGGGGACGGGCAACAGAAGTTACATAAGTTATAGAAGCCAAAGCACTGGCAGGGGAACAAGCAAGCACTGCCAGCCAGATGCCTCTGCCTCAACCTCTGTTGATAGGAGGAAAAAACGTCAGTAAAATACAAACCATAGTAAAACAGGTGCAAAACAGTGATATAGAAGCCCCTGAATCTTGAACGAGCAGCAAGTTTTTTTTATGTGTTTGTTTGTTTGTACTTTTTCACTGAATTATCAAAAAAAAAAGTTTTTGAAAACAAAAAATAGAAAGAATTGAGCTATTTCAAAATAGAAAATTTTAGCATTTCATGGGTCCAGCGACTGTTAGTCAACCACTCTGAAAGTGATTGACCAATAGTTGACTAACGGACTCCCAATCGACGTCAGTTGACTATTGACTGTTATTACAGTAATCGTGGAGTAAAAAATGACTACAAAATACTGTAGGTAGTGAATTGTTACCACCAAAAAATTCGGTGAGCATGACTATGTGTGTGCTCTAACAGAATTAACAGTATACATATGTTCAGTAAATATAGAATGTAGGCGTGTAGGCTATATTTCAGTATATTATGGATCTGTATACACACTCATGGGCCTCGTATAGGATCTATTATGTTGTGTAAGTGTATGTTATCAGAGTCTGTTTAGATTCACAAACAACTCTCTCTCTCTCTCTCTCTCTCTCTCTCTCTCTCTCTCTCTCTCTCTCTCTCTCTCTATATATATTATATATATATATATATATAATATATATATATATATATATGTAATTTCTTATACGCTTACATACAATGTGCATATACATATGTGGTATATACTTGCTGTGTGTAGATGTTCCTCAGATAAGATCCATGTCTGACAAAACCTGATCAATGAGAACGACAACATGGACACCACCACATTGAACCAGGTCAATGACTTTGCCCACGACCTGTACATCAATAAATGGGACAAAGCCAAGAAAAGATCCATGCCCGAGGACTGGGATTAAGAAGGTAAGTACCTCCGTGTGTATGAATTTATGTGTGTGTTCCATGCATGCACATCTAAAAATTGTGGTGAATATACGCACCCAACGTTGTTGATATGTTTATACTAGTGTTTGGGTATATATTCCTCTTTATGCTTATGTATACTCACCATTTATATATATATATATATATATATATAATATACCTTGCATTAAATATATATGGGCTTCTGCATTTTTCTTAAACTCAATCCAATGGTTATTCTAAACTTTTAGGTTAATATGAATTAAGCACCAGGTTAAAGATAATAATTGAATTAAGAATGTACGCCTGATGCAACATAGGTTTTTGAGTCTATCCATGTGGGCTTGAGAGACTTGGAGTGTGGAATGCGTTATACGATATCATGTGTAATGCGTGACAATATATAAATTTCATAATATTTGTATTGAAGTTTTACAAGATCTTAAATAAAAACATCATATCATTACGTATGTCTTTACACACACGTATTACGTGTATATGTTAGGTTTTATATGTTGTAATCAATATACTGGCGTATATGTGTTTGTGGGCTTGTGCGTGTGTCATGTATCAGACACATGATAAACATGATGTTCCAAAGTTTTACTATGAATAATAATACTATTAAATAATTAATTATTATTAAATAGTTAAGCCTAATTTTTATTAAATCAATTAAAAATAACATTAACACAATACTTATATATTTACATACATTTAAACTTTACTAGCAGGACCATGGAAAGAATGTAGAAGATCTTACATAATGAATATGTATAAAAGCATGTGTAGTACAAACGTACCATGAGGAGTGTGTGTATTATCTGGGCTATATACTTAAAAGACGCAAAATATGGGGAATAAAATTTAAATTTTCCCTAAATAAAATGACATTCTTATCAAAGAGGACACTTACCCATGGTAAAAGCCATAGCAACCACTCTCACAATACTGGATACTTGTTGTTTACACTGTTTTAATCCTTAGATAAGGGGAGAACTTGGATCTGTTTATGAATATTGGTTTTAAACTAAATCTTCTTTTTGATTATTTTAATATTATTTTATATATTAAATGAAATACAAAACTATTAAAGGTAAACAAAAGAAATAACTTAGATTACCATCCACGTGGTTACGTGTCACATGTTATTATGGGATTGGACGTAAACTCCTGTAGGCATAACATTTACTTCAACACGCGAAAGTATTATATTATTAAAATAAAATATAATATAATATTAATTTCGATGGCCACTTGGCAGCAATCGGTTAGACATGTATCTGCATTTATAATTTGGAAATTTTAGGGTCTGAGTTGAGTCGGTCGCCCCAGAATTGTGTTTCCCCTGTTTTTGTTGAGATTTCTGGTATGTATAGTATGTCATGTGTTATGTTCTGTGTTTGTGTGTTTCGTGTTGCTATTGAGTATGTTCTTTGTGTGTGTGGTGTGTTGAGTTGTATAACTTTCCCTTCTCCTCTTTCCAGTGACTTCATTTGTTGATCCAGAGATGGAGAAGGTATTTATTTTGTACCTTTATTTATTTAATCATTGTTTGTTAACAAGTAAATAAATAATTATATCAATGTTAATTGAGGTGAGTATTATGCAGGATTATATGACGGATCTCTATAGACTAGCTATGAAGAGTCATTGGGTACAACCAATGTACCATTCTGAAAGAAAAGGACAAATGTTCTATGCAACTGTGAAGGTCAATGGAGAGACTTACGAATCGGGCTCTGGTAAAAACCTATCGAGTACACAGACTGTAATGAATATATATATATGTATGTATGTATGTATAACACACACAAATATTGTAAGTATATGTGTGTGTAAAATTTACTAACGTTACTTTATAAATATTAGGATTTAGAAACTTCAAGCGTGCGAAACATGCTGCTGCAAAAAGAGCTTTAGAGGCAATTCCATCTCCTCCTGGTATACTAATAGAGTATGGAAACACACACACACACATGCACATGCACACACACATATAGTATATAGAAATATACATATGTATATAAATGTGTGTGTGTGTGTACAAAACAAGCTGATTATATCATAGAATAGCTGTGTTATAGGATTTAACAAACTTAAACTTGCAGAAGATGATCCTATCGAGGCAGCTTTAAATAAAATTGAAGCAGATTTATCTGCTGGTGAAGGTGGATGCAAGGTATTCAGTTTGTAGCTTTTTGAATAGTTATTAAGATAATGCTAAAATATGCAGGTGTCTTATATGGACCTTCTCTACCAATTTTGCGTGAAGAGTCACTGGCCACAACCAACATACGATCATGTTAGCGAAGGATCGAATAAACATCCTCAGTTCAAGGCAACTGTTAAGGTTGACGGGACCAAATATGAATCCGGTTCTGGTAAACTGCTCTCTCTCTCTCTTTCTTTCTCTTCTTTCTCTCTCTCTCTCTTCTCTCTCTGTGTGTGTGTGTGTGTGTGTGTGTCTCTGTGTGGGTGTGTTCATAACTATCAGATGATGACCGTGTAGAGGATTGTATCAGGATTTACGAGAATAAAACTTGCTGAACATGCTGCTGCCAGAATAGCTCTTGAGGAAATTGTAGCAACTCGTGCTGCTCAGCCCAAACGTGGGGCTTTAGTTGCAAATGCTGGTGCTCAGCCCAAATTTATGGTAAGTAGAACACACACAGACACACACATTGTGGATACATCATTTAACGTGTGCCTACATATATATTCAGTTCAATTTTGGAGCATCAGAGGCAGCTGGGGAGACTAGTGAAGCTCGTTCCAAATACATGGTATGTTAGAACAATAATTGGATACACACACACACACACACAAACAAACAAATATGTAGTTAATATAGTTAACATATCAATATAACTAACCAGATATATTTATATATTATCACATGTAAATATATGTACATAATCGATACATTGTGTGTGTGTGTGTGTGTGTGTGTTGTGATTCAAGTTTGGAGCTGAGCTCAAACCTGCTGTCAGTGAATTAATCATATATATATATATATATATATATATATATATATATCATCGTGCATATACATACACAAGCTTACTATTTAACTCATGTTTATATTGCTGTTCAGCTCAAATCTGAAGCTTTAAAGGCAACTGGAGGGACTGCCGATGCTAAGCTCAAGTTTGTTGTAAGTACAGCAATCATATGTGTGAGTAGGTGTGCGCTATACATAAACAAACTTATTTAATATAAATATTTTATGATATTGCTATATTTTAATGTACATGTTTAGACGGGTAAATAACATAAGCCTATTTCTTTGTAGGCTGAAAAAAATACTCTGGACGTGAAGGAAGCTCTTAAGATATATGCTGAGAAGTATGGTTTTCCAAAGCCTGTGTATATGACTGCATTGGTGGGTAAGGACTCGCTACCGCTGTTTAAAACGACTCTGGAGATTGGTGGATATTTCTACTCTGGAGGTCTTGGGAGGAACAAGAAAGAAGCTGAGGTGAAGGCTGCACAGGTGGCGATGGCCAGCCTGAAAGCACTCCAAAGTATGTATGCATGTGTATGCGTGTGTGTGTGTGTGTGTGTGTGTGTGTGTGTCTGTATGTGTATATGAGCATAAATATGTTGTAACAGAATGAGCAGTATATGTTTAGTATATATAAAATGTAGGGGTGTAGGCAGTATATTATACACACTCATATGCCTCGTATAGGATCTATTCAGTTGTAAGATGTGATCCACACACAGACAACACAAACAACACACACACACGTAACACTAAGTTACATAAGTATACATATATTACATATGTGTGTATTCATGTTCACAGGATGTATGTACACACACACACTTGCATGCCAATATACATAAGAATGGAATGCATACACATACACTTATATTTGTACCTACATGTTTGGATACATGTACCTTTATATGTATGTTTGTTGAAACATGCATATACCCATATAATTGCTGTGCTTTTGTGTGTGTAGATGTTCCTCCGATAGATCCATGCCTGGCCAAACCTGATGAGAACGACAACAAGGACACCACCAAGTGGAACCATGTTTGTGACCTCGTCCAAGATCTTTACATCAACAATCGGGACAAAGCCAAGAAAAGACCCAGGCCAAAGAACTGCGAGTAAGAAGGCAATTTTACGTGTGTACGTAAGTATGTATAGACATACACTCATATTTGGCATAATGAATGAAGTGACGCTCACAGCTGCCCAAATTATGTTATATCGACATATTTATGTATATATATACTCATTTATATATCTTGCATTAAACATTTATACGCCATATATATAGAGACGGGGCTTCTGTGTTTTCGTATAGTTCCTATACACACATGTAGGCTCGTGGGTGTATGTTTTCATATGCGTGTATGGTGTGTGTGTGTGTGTGTGTGTGTGAGAGAGAGAGAGAGAGAATGAACACACTTTGCTAACATTATCACCTACGCCAGCTTTGATCCTTGATCTTCAGTGAAGTAAAGACTGTAAATAAATAGTTTTTCTTGAATGAATTAATTATAAACACAATACTTAACTTGGAGATGAAGACGACAAAGGACGATGGGAAGAGTGTACGTGTGTATGAGTGTGTATGTGTACAGTATCTTACAAAATGAATACGTATAAAAACATGTGTCGTACGCACATTACTATGGGAAAGAGCGTGTGTGTAAACATGTGTGTAATCCTCCAATCTCAAAAGGTAATTAGGTCCATAATAGTCCTTAGTTTTAGGGTTTAAGTTTAGGGTTCTTAGAGGTAAGTGTGTTCGCAGGAATTTTAGGTGCTATTTTCCACTAATTACTGAATTCTTGTTTAATTCGTATGGATTCTTACATAAATTTTATATACATCCACTTTATTGGGTTATTATAGTTTTTCAGAATCAATGTATTCTTGGTATTTATAAATGTACATGAATTTGGTGTGTATATGTATATGCGTGTGTTAAAATTCTTGTTTTTTCTGTATTGGGTTATTGTATATATGATATCTATTACTTGGTATTAACTGTACGTACATTTGTGTATATATGTATACATGTGTATTTATCTCATATATATATGTATGTATGTGTTGCACATGTCTATATGACGTGTACTTTTGTTTGAATGAGTTCTCAAACGATGTTTATCCCTTGTTTCTATTGCATACATACATTGATTATACGTCATATATATATATATATATGCTCTTAATCTGATCATTCTCTTACAGTGACTTCTAAAGAGCTATGACGATGGACCAGGTAGTATGCTTATTTAAAATAATAGTTAAGTTAAAATCTGATATATGCAGATGTATAAGAGTAACTTAATATGCAGATGTATAAGAGTCAGCTGCATGAACTGGTGCAAAGAAATCCTGGTCAGCACCTCAGTAGAATGTGTGAAGGAAGGACCATCCCACCATCCTCGATTTAAGGCCACTGTTGAAGTTAACGGAGTGAAATACGAATCTGATCCTGATATACTTATAGGCTATTTTTACACACACACCACACACATACAATATATATATATATATATATATAATATATATATATAGCCATTTCCATGTCCTATACCATTTCCCATGATTACTAGGATTCAGCACACTGAAAACTGCGGAGCATGCTGCAGCCAAAAGAGCTTTAGATGCAATTGGGGTGACTACTGGTGCTCAGCAATCTGTGGTAACTATATATAACAATATATGTATTATTGAACATTATACCACTACATACATATGTACATAACACATTTGCTTTGTTTTTGCAGCAAAACAGTGGGCTGCTTAAGAATGTGCTCCAGGAATATGCTCAGAAGTATGGGTGTACAAGTCTGTGAGGTCAGGTTCGGAACACTCACCTTCGTACACTACGACTGTGGAGATTGGTGGATATTTCTATTCTGGAGGGGCTGCAAAGAACAAGAAAGAAGCCGAGATTAAGGCTGCTCGCACGGCTATGATAGCTATTGAAACACTCCAAAGTAAGTATTCGGATGTATACATATTCATGCATATATACATAGTCCAAAAGTGCTGTGTATGTAACATATTTCTGTGATACATAAACACATATATATACATATGTATATCTATGTAAACATATACTGTCTATGTATGTATATATGAAACTATATGCAGACACGTCTCTCTCTCTCTCTCTCACACACACACACACACACACTATTTTAAGTGTGAGGATCTGATTTTATATGCAAACGATCATACATGTGTATGACGTGTACATATAGATGCGTATACACACTCAGATGTAATTGTAGCACTCATACATCCATGTTATTTCAATACATATATAGGCATGTGTGTCGCTAATTGTTGTGTTTAGTTACGCCCCCGGTGGATCCGTCGCTGATTAAGCCTGGCACGCAGAACAACATGACAAGCAACGGCACAAACAATAATGTGAGCAATCTCATTAACAACTTGAACAATAACAAGTCCAAGAAGAGGCTCAGGCCTAAAGATGGTGGCCAAGAAGGTAAATTTATATATGCATATATGTATATATAATATACACGCATGTCTGTAGTTGTGTTTGTGTATCTGCTTTATAATGTCTATATGCAATATGAATATATATATATATATATAATATATATATATATATATATATATATATAATATATATATACACACACATGTGTGTGTGTGTGTAGTAAGTATCCACGTATTATTAAGGTGTAGATAGATAATTACTATTATCTGTAATTCTTGTGTTTCCATTGTGTGTGTGTGTGTGTGTGTGTGTGTGTGTGTGTGTGTTGTGGAAATTTGTGTTTATTTACGCAGTTTTTGTTACAGAGACCATCAGTGAATGAATGTTCCTTGTATATGAAGAGAAGTATTAAGAAAGCCTTCCCTTGAAAATTTCTTTCTTTTCTATGTATACTACTATTGGGTATGGTGCCAACCAGCACAAACTCATGTTAAATATTTTATAATGCATATGGAGTTGTGTGTGTGTGTTTAACTCATTTAAGCGCTTTCTTTACTTGCACATATACTTGATCTCTATACTTAATATTTCTTCATTTTATATATACATATGAGCATTTAGGCGCTTTAAGGTTACATATTCACTGTTATCTTTTATTCCAACGTATCTGTTCAAGGTACAGCGCATATGCACATACATATATATGCAGTTATATATGCATATGCATATGTATTTTTTTATTTATGGATAGGTACTGCCAAACGCGAGAAGAACAATAATGGAACTGCCAATGCAAATGCAGCCGCCAATACCGATTCACTTCCTGTCAATGCTGTTGCCAATGTAACTGCTCCACCTGTCAACGTGAAGAATGCAGCGGCCAGTCCGAACGTGCCACCTGTTAATGTGAAAAAAGAGGTACTGTCTTCCCTGGCGTAGCTCCTATATATCCTCCTCCACCAGGTGCAGATCTACGGTATCCGGTGTAGACATACGGTGTCCACCACCTGCACATGTACAGTATCCGCCCATGTATCCTTCTGGAGTACCACCGTATACGTATCCAGTATGCATGTCCACCTCCACCGTATATACATGCACCACCACCGTACGTCATCCTCATCCTGTAGTTCCTCGTCCACATCCACCCGTTGTTCAGTAGCCTGGTTACTTCATAAACCTCTATAATCATCATTTAGAGTGTTTTTATTTGAAAGTGAATTACTGCTTTTTTATTTTTCAGTATTTACTTTATGTACTCTTAACGTCTTAACGTATCTTATTCATCTTCTTTCTCTCTCTCTATATGTGTGTGTGTGTCAAAACATGCACACATGGCATCTTTTTAGATTTGTGTCATTTTTAGAACTGCCCCAGTTCACTGAAACGTGGGCCTTGTATTTCTTTAAACTTTAATTCTCAAGTTTATTCTCTTGGCTTTTACTTGTATAATATCATATAATTGAAACATATTATCATCATTAAGAATATATAAACTTTAGATCCTTATTATTCTGCAAATTTTGTAACTTACTAGGATGTAAAGAAAGAAGAAGAAGAGGAGTACTAAGAAGAACAAGAACAAGAAGAAGACTCCACTACCTGCCCTGGGAATGTAATAAATTCCTTTCTATATATTTATGTTTGTTTAAGCGCCTTCTTACAACGTGTGTTCAACTTTAAAATTTACACAAAAATTAGAATATTTTATGTTTAAAGTTTTAGCAATCTAATCTTAATGTGTACAATACAATATATATGAAATTAGGTTAGTCCAATATTTAAAATTTTGTGTTTTAAATCTTATGTGTTATAAATTATATTCAATAAAAAAAAATAAAATGAGAATAATATAATTTTAAATAGATATATATATTTATAAACATATAAATATATATAATTTAAACTACATATGAAACATGGAGTTTTCAAGGAGCTTGTTAATTTATTAATATTTCTTTACGGCAAAAATATATTAAATTTAGAGGTTATTAATTTATACAATATTATAATTGGTTGAAGTGAACTAGATGATATTATAATCCAATGTCATAGGATGATGTCAATTGTAAAGTTGCATATGGATACAAAATGTCCAACAAACCTTCCACTATGTCCTTGACCTTGTATAGTAACAGTACGAGTAGAATAATATATAACATTACACACGTGCATCGCCTCTGGTTTTATAGTCTTCTTTCACGACCAATACTAATGTGATACTCTAGTCGTGTAAACTTGTATATGCATATAAAATACTTGTCTTATATAGTCTTTTCAATATTGATGTGAATGCTGCCTTGACACGACTTGCGAGTGTTATGCTCCACTATTTAAAAATATGTGTTTTAAATATCTTATGTATATTTCAATACATAAAATAATAAAATGAGAATATATTAAAATAATTTGATTTTAAATAGATATATATATTTATGTATAAACATAATATATATAATTTAAATTACATGTGAAACATGGAGTTTTCAAGGAGCTTGTTAATTTATTAAAACCGACTTAGAATTTAAGTGTTTTACACCACTATATTTTCAATTATGAGAGTACCAGTCAAGTGAACTAGATGATGTTATAATCCAATGTCATAGTTTGATTTTACCAGTGCCTTGACCTTATATAACGTGCATCAACTGATGTGATACTCTAGTCGTGTCAAACTTCTATATGTTTATGTATTGATTTATGTTAATTACTCAAATAAAAAGAAATTGAAGTGTTAAAATGTGTATACATGCACGTATATATATATATGTGTGCATTTTTTTTTTTGTATGGTGTATACACACGGTCTTGTTTCACTCTCTTGGAAAACGAAAAATAATTTTCATTTTAGAGACAAGTTTATTAGATTTTAAATTTGTAGTGATAAATGAATAATCAAAAAATAGTGTTTATAGGACAAGAAACATTCTTGTCTTGATGTGATGGGTAGATGCCACGTTGACATGACTTGCAAGTGCTAAAGAACCATTGACTAATTATCCATACATATTGCAAGAAATAATCATTCATATGCATCTGCATGTTGGTTATATAGCGTCAAATTTATTCCTTGGCGGGTAATTTTTAGCAAGATGTCATCAGCAAAAACTCAAGCTGTTCTCTATGCAATTATAATGATTTTATTTCCAAAGCTTGCATTTGCTGTACGACTTTACAGAGATCGACTTGGCAAAGGTTCTAGTGCATCAGATTTGAATTGGGTTGACAGCAACGGACAATTTCTAGTGTCTTCAGAAGAGAGCTACATATTATCGTTCATTCTTCGCAACGATAGCTACTACTTGTGTGTCATCTTTAATACGCCACCCAGTAATCCGATTATATGGACTGCAAACCGGAATTCCCCAGTTCCAGACATATTTACCAAGCTTTTGTTCGAGAAAGATGGAAATGTGCTTCTCGTCGGGAAGGAGGGGTTACTTGTGTGGGAAACAGGCACAAACGGAACAGACGCACAGGCACTGCAACTACAGAACAATGGTAACTTGGTTGTGTTAGATAGTAACAATGTGACTCTGTGGGAAAGTTTTGACCATCCAACCGATACTTTAGTGTCCGGACAAAAGCTTAGACGAGGAATGAAGTTGGTGAATTCGAAGTCTGAGTCTGATCTTTCAGAAGGCTCATATTCACTTGAAATCGTGATTCTCTTGAGCTGTCTGTGGATCTTGGTGGTTCGAAGGTACATACTGGAGCATGGCAACAGATACCAGGGTGGTTATTTATGATTCAAAAGCTTCTTCGTATGCTAGTTATCGCCCTGGGAATTTAACCTTGGTTGGAAGCGACTCACGTGTGGTTTCCTTACTGTGGTTCCAGAATCAACTGGATATGAACAGTTCAATAGGGATTTGGTGCTCAAACCAACAGGAAATCTTCTGTCTAAGGCTTTTGCTGCAGCTGGAGGAGTTATTGACGAGGAAATCATTACAGATGAATGCGAGCTTCCGAATACTTGTGGTCCATATGGAGTCTGCACATCAAGTAACCTGCAATGTTATTGCCGGTATCCACTCTCTTTGATGGATCGAGCGATGTGAAGCAGGGATGCATCGGGGGAGTGTTGGACCTTTGCAACTCTCAACAAGATGTGGAGCTGCAGGATCTTGGGGCAAACCTGTCGTACTTTGCTAACCAATTTGAAAGTCCTACTTCGACGACATCGTTGCAGGAGTGTAAGGATTCATGCATGAAGAACTGCTCTTGTAACATGGGCTTTTTTCAAGCACAAGCAGGACTCTGTTACTTCTCACATACTTCAAGGTCAGGGAGCTTTCAAAAGAAGGTAAATTCTGGATTTCATACATTCATAAAAGTTCCAAGAGAGCGAGCTACAAAGAAACACTACTTGGTATATGTGGTCGTAGGATGTAGTATTGCTTTCGTCCTTTCCGTTATCTGTATACTAGCATGGTGTTACAAGCAAAGAAGACATGTAGACGAGAAGGACTTACCCCAAGAAGAAGACATTTCTATCAAGGTGATACCTGGTTCTCCCACAAGGTTCCATCACAAAACTTTACAAGCAGCTACTGGTGGGTTCAGCGAGAAGTTAGGAGCCGGTGCATTTGGTTCCGTGTACAAGGGTGTATTACAAGATGGTACAAGAGTGGCAGTGAAGCGACTGGAGAGTATTCAAGAGGGCAAGAAACAGTTTCAAACCGAAGTCATGACGATTGGTAGCATTCACCACAAGAACTTGGTACGTCTGTATGGATTCTGCTCGGAACAAGCTCACCGTCTCCTTGTTTACGAGTTTGTTTCTCATGGTTCACTCGAGAAGTTCTTGTTTGACAAGAGTGGTAACGCAACATTTCTCAGCTGGGGTACAAGGTACGGCATTGCACTTGGGACAGCCAGAGGTTTAGCGTATCTTCATGAGAACTGTCGTGAGAGAATCATTCACTGTGATGTCAAACCGGAGAATATCTTGCTGGACGAGGATTTCACAGTAAAGATCTCCGACTTTGGACTTGCCAAACTAATGAACTCCGAACAGAGTCGAGTCTTCACTACCATGAGAGGTACACGCGGGTACTTGGCTCCCGAATGGTTACTCAACTTGGCAATCTCGGAGAAGACTGACGTTTACAGCTTTGGGATGGTTCTCTTTGAAATTGTAAGCGGTTTTAGAAGCTTTGGATACGTACCTGTTTATACGTCTGAAATCGAGCTTCTTGATAGCAGGCTCAAGGGATCAGCAAATGAGGAGCAGGTTGCTAAGGTAGTAAAGATTGCAGCATGCTGCATACATGAGGAGATGCATTTGAGACCGTCCATGTGGACAGTTGTGCTCATGCTAGAAGGGAGTATTCCTGTTCCTTAAACTTTAATTACAAACATCAAATTCACAACATAGAAAAGAAAAGCTTGTGTGTGTGTGTGTGTGTGTGAGAGAGAGAGAGAGAGAGAGAGAGAGAGAGAGAGAGAGAGATGCACTAAACCAGTTCACCACTCAATAGAGCCTTTAGTTCCTCATTCATTTCACTTGCCATCTTATCTCTCGCCACAAAGATCTGCATCCTTCCCTCACCATCGCACCACCAAGTCCTCCCTGGTATCTTCCAAGCGTTCTCTACAGTCCTTGTGGCTTTTATTTGCTCTTCCTCATGGTGCATACCAGCCTACTATATGTTTCCCAGGCAGCTGTGACCTCATCTTTATTATCATTGTTATTCGCCAGTGCATGGAATGCAACCTTACCGATCTCCACATTGCTCCACTTTCTACACGCCCCCAACAAAGTCATCCACACAACGTTATCTACTTGAGAGGGTATGTTTCTAAGGGTGACAATGGTTCCTGCAACCTGTTGGCTCTCCCCAACGCGTCAACCATACGTGTGTAATGTTCACGGTTGGGTTAAGTCCGTACTTTGAAATGGTTTTGAACTGCCTTTGTTCCTCTTCCACCATACCTGCATGGCTACAGGCAGTAAGAATTAACAGCATTGTGACAGTGTCCATTAGTAGACCGGCTTCCTTTATCCTCTTCACTACACTAAACACTTCATATACGTTCCCAAGCAAGCTGTATCCTCCAATCAAGGCCGTCCAAGAGACTATATCCCAAGAACGCATCCAGTTAAACATCTCTTCAGCAGCCGCCATGTTACCACATTTCCCATAAAGAACCACTAACGAGGTTGTCACCATCTCTTATTCTTCCAATCCAAGCCGTACGATTTGGTTATGAATCCAAGCTAGCACAAGCCCTGAGTACTGCAACAAAGGTGAAGTTGTTTGGTGGACACTCCATGCTGAAGAACGCATCTAAAGCCATCATGTATTCCTCATTCTCTACGTAGCCAAGTATTAAGACAGTCCATGAAACAATATCATGTTGCACCATGACCTTCTTGGCATCCCGCATACTCCACATTTGCTATACATATTACTAAAATGCTTGTCACAAATACATTTTTATCAAAACCACGTCTCTCGCTTGTTTATGGATGGCCATCCCTTTCTGTATACAACTCTCTTTGTTGTCAGCTGCTAAACCTGCGCATGCCTTGAGTGCAGCAACAAATGTGAAGCTGTTTGATGCACAATCCATGCTGTTGAACACTTCCAAAGCCATCAAGTTTTCATCGTTTTCGACATATCCAAGTATTAAGGCAGTCCAGGTAACAACAGTCCGTTGTATCATGCTATCAAAAAATCCCTTGCAAGAACCATACTCCCACATTTACTATACATGTCCACTAAGGTGGTCGCCACATAGACTCTGGGGCTTCCTTATGAATGGCCATTCCCTTCTCTAAACACCTCTTCTTGTCCATCCTGTTTTCAGCTGCTAAACCTGCATATACCTTAAGTGCAGCTACAAACGTGAATCAATCCGGTACATACTCCATCCTATATAGCAAGTCTAAGGCCATCAAGCTTTCTTCATTTTCTCCGTAACCAAGTATTATGGCTGTCCAAGAAACAACGTCATGCTGAGCCATCCTGTTAAACACATCTCGGGCGTCTTACATGCTGCCGATGTCCACTAATGTGCTCGCCACAAGCATGTCTTCATCACGTCCACATTCTCTGGCTTGTCTATGAATGGTTTTCCCTTTCTGTAAGCAAGTCTTCTTATCAAACTGTTTCTCAGTGGCCAACTCTGTACACGCCTTGAATACGTGTAGCTGCTTGGTGCAGAATCCATGGTGGAAAACAACTCTAAAGCCTTCAAGTTCTCACCATTCTCGACATATCCACATATCAAAGCGGTCCATGAAACAACGTTATGCTGGAGCATGTTCTTGAAGACATCTTGAGCATCCCGCATACTACCGCATTTTCTGTACATGGATATCAGAGTGTGTGCTACATATCTGTTGTTGTGACAGCCAGTTTCTATTGCATTAGCGTGTAAGAGCTTCCCTCTTTGCAAGTTGTTTCTCATTCCACATTGTTTGATCTCACTTGCCAAAGCCGTCCTCAGCTCTTTACCATCTTCTAACTCCTTTAGCTGAGGGAGCAATGCACGTTTGTCTTGGACATAATGCTGTTGCATCTCTTGGTAGAAATGTTATGAAGTGTTGGAACGGTGTGTGTGTGTGTGTGTGTGTGAGAGAGAGAGAGAGAGAGAGTCAGGAATGCCAAACAGACTTGCCTCTGTGGGAGAGGTTCCACCAGCTAACAAAGGACAATATAGAAACACTCAAAGGACTAGACAAGAAGGTGGGACTGTGTTGACGGCATTAGTTGGTGAGATAAAACAATGTGGCAGAACAAAGGACTTGCAAGGAGGGAAACATTTGCATTCTAAAGCAATACAAGCTGGCTATCACAACAATAGATACGTTGCTCACACACTCATATCCATGTACAGCAAATGCAGCTGCATGCAGCACGCCCAAGATGTTTTCGAGAGTATGAGCCAGCATGATGTTGTTTCCTGGACTGTCTTAATACTTGGATACGTGCAAAATGATGAAAACGTGGCGGCTTTAGACGTGTATATGTGTATGGACTGTGCACCCAATTGCTTCACATTTGCTGCTGCACTCAAGGCATGTGTTGGCCTCAATAAGAAGACTTGTCTAGAGCAAGGGAGGGTTATTCATCGACAAGCCAAGGAGCGTGGCTGTGATAAGGACGTATATGTTGCAAGCAGTTTGGTGGACATATACAGCAAATGTGGACGCATGTGTGAGGCACAGGGTGTTTTTGATAACATGACAAAGCGTGACGTTGTTGTCTGGACTGCCTTGATTATGGGATATGTTGAGAACGAGGAGAGTTTGATAGCTTTGAAATTGTTTGACAACATGGATTGTGCACCAAACAGCTTCACTTTCGCTGCTGCACTCAAGGCGTGTGCATGTATGGCGAGTGATAACAAGAAGACTTGGTTACAGAAGGGGGGTTTCATACATAAACAAGCCAGAGAGTGTGGACTTGAATAAAGAGATATTTGTGGCAAGCGTCCTGGTGGCATGTATGGAAAATGTGGTAACATGGAGGCCGCTTGGGATGTGTTTGAGAATATGATCCAGCGTGATGTTGTTTCTTGGACTGTCTTAATACTCGGATATGTAGAAAAGATGAGAGCTTGATAGCTTTGGACTTGTTTTGCGAGCAATGGACTGTGCACAGACCGTTGGCACATTTGTTGCAGCTATCAAGGCTTGTGCGAGTATAGGGGCGTTAGAAACGGGACAGAAGATTCACAATCGTATTCGTGAGCTTGGATTGGAAAAGGATGAGATGGTGGTGACTTCTTTGGTAGATTTCTATGGGAAATGTGGTAAGATGGCTGTTTCTGAAGAGGTGTTTAAGAAGATGAACACTCGAAACATAGTGTCCTGGACTGCCTTGATAGGAGGATACAACTTAGTGGGAGACACAGATGAAGTGTTCAGAGTGGTGAAGAAAATGCAGGAAGCAGGTGTACAAATGAACGGTGTCACAGTCTTGTTGATTCTGACGGCATGTAGTCATGCGGGTATGGTGGAAGAGGCTCAAAGGTACTTCGAGTCCATGCCGAAGTACGGTATACATGCGAGTGTGGAGCATTATACATGTATGGTTGATATGTTGGGTAGAAACAACAGGTTACAAGAGGCATTGTCTCTCGTCCGTAACATGCCATTTGAAGCAGATAGTTTTGTGTGGACGACTCTGTTAGGGGCATGTAAGAAATGGAGTAATGTAGAGGTGGGGGAGATTGCATTCTATGAACTAGTGAATAATAACTATGATGAGGTTGAGGTATCAGTTGCGTGTGTATTGATGGGACATATATATAGAAGGCTAGGCATGCACCGAGAGGAAGAAGAGGTAGAAGCTAGAAGGAAGGCAGTAACGGCTTGTAAGACACCGGAACGGACTTGGTGGTGCGACGGTGAGGGAAGATTGCATAGCTTTGTGGTGGGAGACAAAACAGAAGAAGTGGTGAAAGAGAACCTAATGCCTGTTATAAGTGTGATGACACAGAAGGCATGATGGTCTGTAATGGAAATGTGGACATGTATAACAAATGCGGAAGTATGTGGGATGCTCAAGATGTATTTGAGAGTATGATTTAACGGATTGATGTTTCTTGGAACGCCTTGATACTCGGATATGTAGAAAATGCAAAGAGCAACGTGGCTTTGGATGTGTTTGCTAGCATGGACTGTGCACCAAGTAGCTTCACATTTGTTGCTGCACTCAAGGCCTGTGCAGAGAATGAGAAGACTTGTTTAGAGAAGGCGATGGCTATTCACAGACGAGGTAGAGAGTGTGGTTATGATAAGCACGTATTCGTGGTAAATACCCTGGTGGACGTGCATGAGTATGTGGGATGCTCAGTATGTATTTGATAGTGTACTGTTGTTTCTTGGAACGTGGATACGTTGAAAAGATGAAAGCTTGAAGGCTTTGAATGTTTTGCCACCATGAACTGTGCACCAAACCGTGTTACTTTTGTAGTTGCACTCAAGGCTTGTGCGAGTTTAGGGGCGTTGGATGTTGGACAGAGAATGCACGATCGAATTACTGAACTTGGATTGGAAAAGGATGAGATGGTTGCAACTTGTTTGGTGGACTTGTATGGGAAATGTGGCAACATGGCTGCTGCTGAAGAGGTGTTTAAGAATATGCAGACTAGAAACATAGTCTCTTGGAATGCCTTGCTTGGAGGGTACAGCTTGCTTGGGAAACACATCCCAAGTACTTAGTGTGAATGCAGGAAGCTGGTGTACAAATGAATGATGTTACAATCTTATTGATTCTTACTGCCTGTAGCCATGCAGGTATGATGGAAGAAGGACAGAGATGTTTCGAGTTCATGTTAAAATGTGGTATGAGGCCTACTTTGGAGCAATACTCGTGTATGGTTGATATGTTGGGAAGAGCCGACAGGCTGCAAGAGGCGCTGTTGTTGATCAGAAGCATGCCTTGTGAGGCTAATAATGTTGTGTGGATGAGTTTGTTGGAGTCGTGTAGGAAATGGAGGAATGTAGAAGTTGGCAAGGCTGCATTCTCTGCATTGGTGACTCGTGAGGAGAAGGATGTGGCAGCACCTGCCTACGTGACCATGGCTAACTTCTTTAAGTTAGTTATTAAGCATGCACCAAAAAGCTGACCGGATAGAAGTTGTGAGTATCTCTAGTTAGGATGTGAAACAGATGTGAAAGAGAAATTATCTAATGACCTTCTGAATGTTCTCACTCACTCACTCCACACTCACTCACTCTCTCTCTCTCTCTCTCTCTTCTCTCTCTCTCTCTCTCTTCTCTCTCTCTCTCTCTATTATTATATTATATATATATATATATTGTTGCACATCAAATACATTTATCCGGAATCTGTTGTTTGTAATAATATGAATATAGATTTAACTAGGTACAACAAGAAGCCATTGTTCTAAGCAGCAACCACAATATGTATACATGTAAGTTAAACATCAATGCACGTTTGTATATCTTTACGTATGTGTATGTAACACATGCAGGATATATGTTCGAAACTCCTGATGTAAATCTACGTGTGTGAGTGTGTGTGTGTGTGTGTGAGAGAGAGAGAGTCCAACTCTAGACATGTTGAAGAGGGATGAAAAATAAACTTACGTGTGTGGGTGAAGCTCTCTCTCTCTCTCTCTCTCATATATATTCTTGGGCATCAAATAATACATTCTGCTGTTTGTATTTAATATGTATTGAATATATGAACATAGATGTAACCAACAATACACGTAAGTTAAACATCAATGCACGTTGTATATCTTGTATGTGTTTGTGTGTACCTATGCATGTGTATGTAATACATGCAGGATATAATGTTCGTAAGTCTGATGTTGTGGTGTGTGTGTTGTGTGTGTGTCACAGAGAGAGAGAGAGAGGAGAGAGATTTTTCCCACATATCTAATTATAATGTATACATGTAAGTTAAACACCAATGCACGTTGTACATCTGTATGTATGTATTAGTGTATATGTACGTACGTGTACGTAATACATGCAGGATATATTGTTCCTATCTCCTGATGTAAATCTGCGCGCGCGGTGTGTGTGTGAGAGAGATTTATGTTAATATGTATAATTTTGTATAGGTATGTAGATGATATTGGTTCATAAATTTTGTGTGTGTGTGTGTGTGAGAGAGAGAGAGAGAGGGGGAGAGAGAGAGGGAGGGAGATGTATATCTTTATGTATATATGTATACTTTTGTGCTTATGTATGTACACATGCAGGGTATAGCCTTCTCAACAGTCCCTTAATGTACATTTTGATGTAGACGAGCGTGTGTGTGGATGCGTGCGTGCGTGCGTGCGTGCGTGCGTGTGTGTGTGTGTGTGTGAGAGAGAGAGAGAGAGAGTCCCATGTTGGAGAGGGATGCAAAATAAACTTACGTGTGTGGCTGAAGTTCTGTCAGCTAAGAAAGCAAGCGTGCAAGACAGAAGAACCATAGAAAGACAGAAGAGGCTAGGCTACACAGTAAAGGGGCGAGGAATGTCACAGAGGCACTGGTGATTGAAATAAAAAAATGTGGGAACAGAAGAGACTTGCAACAGGGGAACCTCTTACACACTAGACCAATAGAAGCTGGCTGTCACAACAACAGATACGTCGCACACACTCTCATCTCCATGTATAGCAAATGCGGCAGCATGCAGGATGCTCATAACGTTTTCAAGAGCATGGTCGAGCACAATTGTTTCTTGGACCGCATTAATACTTGGATACACGGAGAATAGAGAAAACTTGGTGGCCTTGGAAGTATTTGCAAGGATGGAGTGTGTACCAAACAGCTTCACGTTTGTTTCTGCACTCAAGGCATGTACAGGCTTAGCGGCATACAATCAGCTAGACAAGAAGACTTGTCTACAGAAAGGGCAAGCCATTCATAAACAGGCCATAGAGCATGGCTTTAGTACACACATATTTGTGGCAAACACCCTGGTGGGCATGTATAGTAAGTGTGGTAGCATGATAGATGCACAGAATGTTTCAACAATATGATCATTCGTGATGTTGTTTCCTGGAACGCCTTACTACTTGGATATGTGGAAAATGAAGAGAGCTTAATGGCCTTAGAGTTACTCACCAGCATGGACTTTGCACAGATCATATTACATTCATTGCTGCACTCAAGGCATGTGGTGCCTTAGCGATCAACAACGAGTTGGAGAGGAGTTTTTGTTTACAGAAGGTGATGGCCATTCATAGACAAGCAAGAGCGTATGGATATGATAAACATGTATATGTGGCAAACACCCTGGTGGACGTTTATAGTAAATGTGGTGACATGAGAGATGCCAGGAATGTGTTTGAGAATATGATCCGCCATGATGTCATTTCTTGGACAGCCTTGATACTTGGATATGTAGAAAACAACGAGAGCTTTCTAGCTTTGCATATGTTTGTCAACATGGATTGTGCACAAGACAGCCTCACATATGTTGCTGCACTCAAGGCGTGTGCAGGTTTGGCAACTGAGTCGGACAAGAAGACCTGTCTAGAGTGTGGGATGTACATTCATAAACACATCAGAGAGCGTGCGTTTGATAAAGATGTACTAGTGGCAAGCACCTTAGTAGATATGTATAGCAAATGTAGCAGTGAGGGATGCATGTGCTGTTTTTGACGACTTGATTCACCGGACTGTTGTTTCTTGGACTGCTTTAATACTTGGATATGTAGAAAATGAGGAGAGCTCGTTAACTTTGGAGTTGTTCACAAGCATGGATTGTGCACCAAACCATGTTACATTTGTTGCTGCACTCAAGGCTTGTGCGAGTCTATGTGCGTTGGAAAGTGGACAGAGAATTCATAAGCGCATTCGTGAGCTTGGATTGGAAAGGGATGAAATGGTGGGGACTTCTTTGGTGGACTTCTATGGGAAATGTGGGGACATGGATGCTGCTGAAGAGGTGTTTAAGAATATGAATTCTCCAAACATAGTTTCTTGGACTGCCTTGATTGGAGGATACAGCTTGCTAGGGAATGCACCTCAAGTGTTTAAGTTGTGAAGAAGATGCAGGAAGCTAGTTTACAGATAAACGATGTGACAATGTTGTTAGTACTTAGAGGATGTACTCATGCTGGTATGGTGGAAGAGGGTAAGAGGTATTTCGACTCCATGTCGAAATACGGTATACATGCGAGTGTGGAGCATTATACATGTATGGTTGACATGCTGGGTAGAGCTAACAGGTTACAAGAGGCATTAAACTCATCAGAAGCATGCACTTTGAAAGCAGATAGTGTCCTGTGGATGACTTTGTTAGGAGCATGCAAGAAATGGAGTAACTTGGAAGTGGCCAAGGTTGCATTCCATGCATTGGTGACCAACAACACGGCCAAGGATGAGGTAACAGCTGCGTGTGTGGTGATGGGAAGCATATACAGGAGGCTAGGCATGAACCGGGAGGAAGAGCAGATACAGAACACTGTCAAGGCTTCAAAGAAACAAGTTCAAGCATGGTGGTGTGATGCCAAGGGAAGAACATATAGCTCTTTGGTGGGAAATAAGATGGAAGCGGATGTGACAGACAAAGTAATAGCTCTCCTGAACGAGAGAGAGAGAGAAGAGAGGGAGAGGGAGAAAGGGAGAGAGACAGAGCTCCTTGATGTTTCAAGAGATAGAAAATGAGATGTAGAGAACCGTTTTGTTCTATTCAAGACTGTACAATTACATTTCTGTTCCACTGCTTATAACACCTGTAGGGTGAATCTCCTGCGATCCCAACGGTCTGACACCCAGGGATCGTATTGTATCCTATTGTATCTCGTAGTGCTCAATACTTGATTCCTAACACTCCCTCTTCAAGCTGAAATTCCTAACGAGGATCTCAGCTTGAAGAAAACATTCTTCGACAGTGGTTTGGTGAAGATATCAGCCAACTGTCTGGAGGAGGGAACGTATTCGAGCACTATCTCCCCATCCGCCACCTTCTCCCGTATGAGTGATGGCGGATCTCTATATGTTTGCTCCGCGCGTGAAGAACTGGATTTCTCGTCATCGCAATTGTGCTTTTGTTGTCACAGCTCAGAACGGTGGGATCTTGTGTGATGACGAAGTTTTGTGAGCATACGTCTCAGCCATGATTTCTTTGGCAGATGTCGATGCGGCTACGTACTTAGCTTCAGCACTTGAAAAGTGCCACAGAAGTCTGTTTCTGACTCAGCCACGAGACAAGTGCTCCACTTAGCAAGCAACACACGCGCCAGTGGTGGAAACGCGTGAGTCTGGATCGCCAGCCCAGTCGGCATCAGTAAAAGCTTGAAGCACCATGGAACTTCTAGTGTTCTTGGAGTTCAGCAAACCTAAGTGACGAGTTCCTTGTAAATACCTGAGGACTCTTTTGGCAGCGTGCCAATGATCTTGGAGAGGCCCTGAGTTGAAGTGGCTGAGAACTCCACAACAAGCGAGATGTTAGGTCGGATGGTGTTCGCTAAGTGGAGAAGCCTGCCTACCAAGGACCGATACAAACTTGGATTCTCAAACACATGCGTGCCTTCACGTACCAGCTTCCGGCCTGTGACCATCAGAGTTGGAGCAGGCCGACAGTTGAGCATGTTGAAATGCTCTAGCAGTTCATTGACGTATTGAGGTTGGCTGAGCTTCACTATTCCAGCAGTTTCATTTCGTTCTACATGAATGCCAACGATCTTCTCCACTGGTCCAAGGTCCGAGAGCTGATACTGTTGACTCATAAGCTCCTTGAAGCGTTGGAGAAGGGCCTGGCTATTGCTAACGAGCAAACAGTCGTCGATGTATACAGCAATGACCAGGAAGCCCTCGGAGGTCTCCTTTTGATAGAGGTTTCCATCAGAGTCGAGTTTGGTAAAGCCATGCTCACGTAGAAAGCTGTCGATACACCTATACCACTCTCTCGACGCCTGCTTGAGACCGTATACTGCTCGTTGGAGCTGACATATAAGCTTCTCCCCATTAGCTCCTGCCTGCTTGAAGCCTTCGGGTTGTGTCATGAAGAGCTTCTCCTTGAGAGGTGCATTCAAGAAGGCTGTCTTCACGTCGAGATGATGTGCAGCAAGCCCGAACTGTGTAGCGAAAGCCATGAGCACTCGAACGCTTGCGGATTTGACAGTGGGTGAGAAGGTCTCGTCAAAGTGCAGTCCCGGCACCTGGGAGAATCCTTTGGCAACAAAGTGAGCCTTGAATCGCTTGACTATGTTGTCCGCGTTCAGTACTTTCTTGAAGACCCAGCGTCCTCCGATGACCTGTTGGTGTGGTTCTTCCGAAACAGTGTGAAGGTTTGGTTGGCTCGATGAGAGTCAAGTTCATCTTGCATGGCCTTCATCCACTCCGCAGCTTCAGGTGAGCTCTATGCCTCGTGAAAGTTGTTCGGAGTTGACGCCTTTGTTGAGTGACTAGTAATGCCTTGGGTTTGGGAATCTGAGTTGGTTTACCTACATGGTTACGTCCAAGAAGTTGAAGATCAAAGGGAAGTCCCTGCGCCAGGCGATCAGCCTCTGGAGCTCGTCGTGTTGTAGGTTATGCATTTAGTTCCAGTTGCTCGGCCTGCAGGTCAGGGATATTAACCTGAACTTGGTCGTCTACGGCAAACTCAGTCTCGGTTGTTGAATTGGTAGGTGCAGTGGGCGAAGTGTCAGGTAAACCTTCATTTTCAATGACATTCCTTTCCTCCTTGGCAACCGACCTGTCTCCTCAGCAGGGTCATCCCTCCCATAGCCAAGCATTCGGCTCCCATGCACGTGAAGCATCAGTTGGTGTACTGGCGAGCTGGTGCGACAATCACGATAGACTATCCGTTCATCAAAGACTACATTACTGACCTGTATTCTGCCATTAGATGGATCATAAACAGTATCCCTTGATATGGTCTTCATAGCCAACCAAGAACGTCGACTTACTGCGAGGCGCTAACTTTCCTCCTACATCAGGACTTTGTCGTATGAAGGCGAGACACCCGAAGCATCGCAATCTAGTCACCTTTTGCCTTCTGCCTGTCCATGTTTCTTCTGGAATGCGGTTAGGTTTAGCAGAGTGAGGGAGGAGATTCTGGACCTGGACTGTCGTTTTCACAGCTGTGGACCAGAGGTGCAGAGGAAGACCTGACGAGTGCAAGAAGCAACAGGCTGTGTTCATGATGCTCCGGTGCTTGCGTTCTGCTATGCCGTTTTGCACCCGGGCATGTGCGTTGGTGAATTATCCCTCCTGCGAGTAGAGGCTCTTGAAAGCTAGCAAGGTATACTCTCCTCCAGAGTCACTGCGTAGAACTTTGAGCCTTCTTTCCAGTTTGATTCTAAGCCGTGCACAGGTAATCCCTAAAAGCATTTAGGGCTTGGTCCTTGGAGCGCAAGAAGTAGACCTGGCAGCGTCGGCTAAAGTCATCCACAAACATTATTGAAGTACTTTTTGCCAGAGTGACTTTCGACTCTCATGGGCCACAAATGTCAGAGTGAAA
Source organism: Selaginella tamariscina (assembly GCA_003024785.1). Lineage (NCBI taxonomy): Eukaryota > Viridiplantae > Streptophyta > Lycopodiopsida > Selaginellales > Selaginellaceae > Selaginella > Selaginella tamariscina. The sequence continues at coordinate 39,515 of PUQB01000778.1, read as the reverse complement.
CGAGCTGAAGTAGATTAGAGGAGCAGGATGTGGAAGCCGGATATTGAGAGCGAGTTTGTTTGCCAAGAACACATATGTGGCATAGGTCAAGATTCTTGAGAGGTTGCGAGGAGAAGCCGTCTAGTAGATGCAGCTTTTGTACCTTTTGTAGAAGAGGAAGGTGAGCGTGACCCAAACACTCATGCCAAATTGCAGATGATGCACCGGCAGCCATGCAGTCAGCATGTTTCTCAAGAATCTCGTACAAATTCCCACTCCTGGGATCTGCAGGACACTCTTGGCTCCTTTGAGGAGATCACACTGCCTTCGGGAGAAGAGGACATTGAAGCTGCTGTCTGTTAGCTTAGCAACGGAGACAAGATTTTTTACAAGTCGTGAGACGTGCCAGGCACTTGGAAGCTTCAGAGACTTTCCATTCCCAACTTGAATAGATACATTGCCCTTTCCGGCTGCTTGCAGTAAGTTGCCATCTCCTACTCTCACCACTCTCCCTCCTCCCGGTTCAAGCTCTTGGAACACTCCTCGGTCTCGAATCAGGTTCTTCACATCCTGAATCAAGAGTTAGTGGTGAACGAGAGGTGGAACTAGGATTTACCCCATCCGACTGTGATCCCTGGGAATCCCCTCCAGGGCATCTGCAGTCATTCCATCCGAGATGAGGAACTTGCTGAGTGCTTGAGGAGAGGGCAATCTTGCTTGAAGTGGTCCTCCTGGCTACAAGCATGGCATTGGGAATGCTACTGTCACTTATATATATTAATACACATGTACATTCACATAAAGGGTAGCAAGATTAATTTTGCCACCCTTCTCTGTCTCAAAGAGAAGTGACGTTTTGGTTGGTGCTTCCTGATGTCCACGACCCGATACAGGATACAGGATACGACATACAGGATTCAGCCTACAGGATATGCGATACAGGATTTCGGCCCGCAGGATATTCCCAGGATATGCCACAGGATATTCCCGCAGGATATTCTCACAGGATATTCCCGCAGGATATTCCTACAGGATATTCCTATAGGATAAGGATGACCAATTTTGGCTAGTGACTAGATTAGGCTCATGACCAGATTAGCTTGGAGTTGTGAGCATAAAAGCTCCGACCTAATTGTTGTACAATCAGTTACAATCAACACCAGTCATTCTACGATTATTCTTGTTCCTTGTTCTTGTCTTGTTCTTGTCTTACTCTTTGCCTCCTGCTCCTGTCTTGCTCCCGGATCCTGTCTTGTTCTTGGATCCGTCCTGTTCCTGTTCCTAGTTCCTGTCCTGCTCTCGGTCCTGTTCCTGAGTCAAGCCTTCCTGTTCTCGGAATCCTACTTGCTTCCTGGTTCCTGGATCGTGGCTTGACAGTTTGATTGTAACTGCTTTCATAGCTCTTCGTTTCCCAGCTACCTTTTTTTTTCCTTGATTCTTTTCCTTCGTTTTTCTCCTTTCTTTCTTTCATACGATCATGGCTGATTTTGAGCACTTTCAACGCGAGCACCAAATGTTGCTTCATGAGCTGGCCACTTTGCGCCAAGTGGTCACCGATCTACAAGGCTCCACCCATGCGGCACATGCAGCTGCTGATGCATCCTCCAAGGCTGCTGCGCAGGCTCTCTCTCAGGCATCGGTGGTTCCTTCTTCATCGAACTTTTCTCCGGAGCCGAAGATCAGCATGCCAGAGAAGTTCAGTGGCAACCGTGCCGATTTCCAAGGTTTCCTGAATCAGATCCGGCTCTTGATCCGCATGCAACCACGCCGCTACTCGACGGATGCACAAAAGGTTGGCCTTTTGGCATCCTTACTAAGTGGATCTCCACGAGCTTGGGTTGCTCCCTTGCTGGAGCGTGACGACCCATTGATGGAAGACTTTGAAGGTTTCGTGGCTGCCTTTGAAGCCTGCTTTGGAGATCCTGATAAGTACCGTTCTGCATGCACAAAGTTACGGAGGCTCACACAAGGATCCAGACCAGCTTCCGTTTATGCATCCGAATTCCAGCAATTGTGCACGAACATTCCATGGGACGAGACTGCATTGATCGAACATTTCCGTTTTGGGCTGAGGACGACGTGAAGGACCTTCTCCTTACGTTACCGGATGCCCAAACGTTAGCGGAGATCATGCAACAGGCCGTTCGCTGCGACAACCGTTTGTTCGAGCGCCGTCAGGAAAACCGTCAGCAGTTCCTGCCAGCCAACCTGTAGCCGTAGCAATGTTCCTGCGACACCTTCTGGAGCAGTTCCTATGGAGGTTAACAATTCCAAGCGTGGCCCACTTTCAACTGCTGAGAAACAACGTCGACGGGGTGAGAACCTATGCTTGTATTGTGGTGCAGCAGGACACAAGGTGGCGGAATGTCCTAATAAAGCCAGGAAGTTCAAGGCGCGTGAAGCCGAAGCTGAAGTTCAGCGGAAAACTTCAATGTCCACTTCGTCTAGGAGCCGCGAAGTTGGACGTAGGTGCAGGCTCCATTGGTGCTGCTCATACCATTCCATCACTCAAGTTTCCTGTACACATTCGCCTCAATAATCGAGAGCTCAAGGAGTTTGCCCTGTTAGACACTGGTGCAAATGCATGTTTCATGGATGACACTTTTGCAGCTCAGCATGGCATTCCGGTGGTGAAGTTGAAGCGTGCAATTCCTGTAGAGGTGGCCGATGGTCGTTTGATTGCTTCTGGCGCAGTTACCCACGCTACCACACCTCTCTCTTGCAATCATGGTGCATTCAACTGTTCGATTTCCTTCAACTGATCAAGACTCGGTCGACTCCCATCATTTTTGGCATGCCATGGTTCGTTGTTGCAAATCCGCAGATCGACTGGAGGTCTAGGACGCTCACGTTTTCCTCTCCAGCAGCCAGGATCAACCTGTACCTTCCTGCGTGCAGGATACATCCTTGGTGTCTGAGGCAGTACAAGCTACAGGATTGACCGTGCCTGTTCCTGTACCAGTGTTGAAGACTCCTGCTCGACAGGATTCACCTCATGTCAGTTCCTCAGCACATCCGCAGGCTTTCTCCACTCCTGTAAGTTTGCGGTGTCCTGTACAGGGTTCTTCCAATCCTGTATCAGTGTCGAAGGTTCCTCCTCAACAGGATCCACCTCCTGTTGGTCCATCAGCACATCACAGGCTCTCCTCACTCCTGTGCATCCACGGACTTCTGTACAGGATTCTTCCAATCCTGTACACTTGTCAACATCCACATCTGTTTCTTCCAATCCTGCTTCTTTTCATTACTCTGTTTCTATTCCACCCCCCAAGATCCTTCCTCTTTTTCAATCACAGCTCCTTCCTGCTCCTCTCCGAGTTCTTACCACTACCATGCATGAACTTACCACTGATCCTGCTCCTTTCCACCTTTTTGCCTTTCAAGTAACTCCTACGTCCTCTTCTACCTTTCCTGTGTCTGACTCTCCTGTTTTTCAATCTCCTTCGCCTACTCCTTCTCCTTCTCCTCCTTCTTCTCTACCATCCAAGTACCACGACTTTAAGGACGTTTTTGACAAGCACAAGGCTACAGTTCTTCCTGTTCACAGGTCCTACGACTGTCCTATTGATCTTGCAGAAGGAAAGACCCCACCGTTCGGACCGATTTACGCATTGTCACCCACAGAGTTGGAGGTTCTTCGCCAGTACATCGAGGACAACTTGGCATCCGGCTTCATTCGTCACTCAAAGTCCCCTGCAGGAGCGCCAATCTTCTTTGTCAAGAAGAAGGATGGGAGCTTACGTTTGGTTGTGGACTACAGGGGTTTGAATCAAGCTACCATTCGGAATCGGTACCCGTTGCCATTGATCCCGGAACTTCTCGATCGGCTGCGAGGAGCAAAGGTGTTCACGAAGATCGACTTACGAGGGGCCTACAACCTTGTACGGATTCGTCCCGGCGATGAGTGGAAGACTGCCTTTCGTACAAGGTATGGACACTTCGAGTACACGGTGATGCCTTTCGGCCTTACCAATGCCCCAGCCGTGTTCCAACATATGGTGAACGACATCTTTCGTGACTTCTTGGACCAGTTTGTGGTGATCTACCTCGACGACATTTTGATTTTCTCCAAGGACCAGGCGGCACATGACAAGCATGTACGGTTGGTTCTACAGCGGCTTCGTGAGCATGGCTTGTATGCGAAGTTGGAGAAGTGTTTTTTCGATAGGGATTCTGTGGAGTTCTTGGGCTACATCGTCTCTCCTGCTGGCGTTTCCATGGACATGCACAAGGTGAAGACCATCGTGGAGTGGGAGAGGCCCAAGTCTGTACGAGATGTACAATGTTTCCTTGGCTTTGCAAACTTCTACAGGCGATTCATACAGGACTTCTCCAAGCGTGTACTTCCACTCACGGAACTCACCAAGCGCACAGAGGTTTTCTCTTGGTCCGACAAGGCGGAACATGCATTCACAACACTCAAGGACACCTTCACGACAGCTCCGATTTTAGCACATCCTGATCCTTCTCGTCCTTTCTTCGTTGAAGCAGATGCCTCGGATTTTGCAGTAGGATCCGTCCTATCGCAAGTTGGAGAGGACAAGTTGCTTCATCCTGTAGCTTTTCACTCTCGTAAATTCCTGTCGGCGGAGATCAATTACGAGATTCATGACAAGGAACTCAAGGCCATTGTGGATTCGTTTGAGGTAGTGGCGGCATTTCCTGGAAGGTGCTGCACATCCTGTACAAGTTCTTACGGATCACAAGAACCTGGAGTACTTTCGAACGGCTCGAGTTCTCAGTCGGCGACAGGCTAGGTGGGCGGAGTTCCTATCACGTTTTGACTTCGTCATCGTCTACAGGCCCGGTTTTCGGAATGGCAAGGCGGACGCATTGTCTAGGCGCTCCTACCTTGCACCAAGCCCGGGCGATCCTGCATTTGACTGTCAAAGGCAAGTGTTGTTGGGTCCTGATCGATTCCGGCTTGCGGCACTGCAGGTCCATCAGGCTCCAGCAAATTCAACTCTCCTACAAGACGTCCGTTCGCAGTTGGCTACAGACGACTTGGCAAAGAATGTGTTCTCACACATTCATCCTGACGTTGCAAGTTCCTCTTCCTCCAGTTCCCGTCCAGACTACAACCTGTTCACCATACAGGATGGACTCCTGTATCGGGAAGGTCTCCTGTACGTTCCTGTTGGTGTTTGCAGGACTCGTGTGGTACAGGATTGTCATGATACTCCGGCTACAGGACATTTTGGTGTGGCCAAGACAGTTGAGTTGGTGACTCGCAACTATTGGTGGCCTGGGTTGCGGGGTTTTGTGGAAAGGTTTGTACGGAGTTGTGACACCTGCAACAGGTCGAAGATGCCTCGTCATGCACCTTCTGGTCTTCTTTCCTCTTCCTGTTCCTTCTACTCCTTGGAGATCCATTTCTATGGATTTCCTCACAGATCTTCCTCCTTCTCGTGGATTCGATGCAGTTCTTGTGGTGGTTGACCGTTTCACCAAGCAGGCTCATTTCCTACCCTGCAACAAGACAGCTACAGGTCAGACAACTGCCGAATTGGTGATCCGTGAGGTGTTCCGACATCATGGTCTTCCTGAGAGCATTGTTTTCCGATCGAGGTCCACAATTCATGTCCAAGTTTTGGCGAGAGTTCTTCGGAGTCTACATGTTAAAGCGGATTTTCTTCAGGATATCACCCGCAAAACTGATGGACAGTCAGAACGCACAATCCAGACCTTGGAGCAATATCTTCGTTGCTTCATCAGTTACCAACAGGATAATTGGTTGGACCTTCTTCTATGGCGGAGTTTGCCTACAACAACTCCATTCACGCATCTACAGGCCAGACACCTTTCTTTGCTCTTACAGGTCACCATCCACGTTTTGACTTTGCTCTTCTGCTTCTCCTTCTTCCGCTCCTGCAGTACAGGATCGTCTTCAGCATCTTTGGCAGGTACAATGATCTCCAGGTTCACCTTCAGTAGGCACAGGAACGGTACAAGCATCATGCTGATGCTCACCAACCAGCACCTGCATACAAGATTGGTGATCTCTTGTGGCTTCTTCGTCGACACATTCGCACCAACAGGCCTTCTTCTAAGTTGGATTTTCAACGATTGGGCCCTTACATGATCGTGGCGAAGGTAAATCCTGTAGCTTTCCGACTCGAGTTACCACTACGGTGAAACTTCATCCTGTGTTTCACACCTCCTTGTTGGAGCCATATCATCCTTCTTCCTTCTGTCTCTTCTCCTCCCCCTCCTGTGGTCATTGCTGGTGAACCTGAGTACGAAGTTGCAGCCATCCTTGATTCTCGTCTTCATCGTCGTCAACTTCAATACTTGGTGGATTGGAAAGGTTATTTGCCTACCGATCGCACTTGGGAACCTGCATCCAACTTACTCCATGCTTCTTCCAAAGTTGCTGCTTTCCATCGGCGTTATCCTGCTAAACCAGGTCCCAAGACTCGTAACTCGTCCTTAGGGAGGAGGTGTTGTCACGACCCAATACAGGATACAGGATACGACATACAGGATTCAGCCTACAGGATATGCGATACAGGATTTCGGCCCGCAGGATATTCCCACAGGATATGCCACAGGATATTCCCGCAGGATATTCTCACAGGATATTCCCGCAGGATATTCCCGCAGGATATTCCTATAGGATAAGGATGACCAATTTTGGCTAGTGACTAGATTAGGCTCATGACCAGATTAGCTTGGAGTTGTGAGCATAAAAGCTCCGACCTAATTGTTGTACAATCAGTTACAATCAACACCAGTCATTCTACGATTATTCTTGTTCCTTGTTCTTGTCTTGTTCTTGTCTTACTCTTTCCTCCTGCTCCTGTCTTGCTCCCGGATCCTGTCTTGTTCTTGGATCCGTCATGTTCCTGTCCTGCTCTCGGTCATGTTCCTGAGTCAAGCCTTCCTGTTCTCGGAATCCTACTTGCTTCCTGGTTCCTGGATCGTGGCTTGACACCTGAAGAATTCTTGGAAGTATCTCGGCCTGAGTTCTTGAATGAACTTGCTCCAGCACGGTTTGAGTTCTTGGAGCCAGTTGAGGAACCGGCCGCAAAGTTGGCTTCGGCAACAGCTGCGAGAGTTGCGTCGCGACGGTTCTTGAGCTCCAACTTGATCAGATGTGCCTCTATCATTTCTTCAGCTTGCGTGAAAGTGCGAGCCGTGTTGAAGACCATGGTTGTTGAGAAACCAGCCTCGAGTCTAGTTGGACTCGGGGAAAAATTTATATAGTATATACAGAAAATACAAAAAATAGTTTGTAGGGTTTTTAGCTGCTCATCCCAAGAATGAGATCCGTTTTTTTCTAACATGGTATCGGAGCCAAAGAAGATCTCTGTGGGACAACTAGTGACAACCAGAGCAACATTCAAGTGACGTCTTTCTTCGGGTTGCTTCTCAAGTTCAAGAACGTAACCGTCACGAGTAGTTGCGGGCTGTGGAGTGCCTTTTTTTTTTTTCAAAAACGGCTGGTTTGTGATTTGGACGCAATGTCTACCAGTAAGGCTCTTCCAATTCCAATCTTCGATGGTGTTGACTTTGAGAATTGGGGCGTGAGATCTCTTTCGTGATGATGAGAGACAACAGTCTTCGAGTTGCTGATGGCTCGGAGAAGAAGCCTGCAGTGGATCCCCAAGATTGGGAACTGCGAAATGACAAGGCCTTGTCAGTGATGGGCATTGGCCTTGGACGTTTGCATCATCATCATCTGGATTTGACGAAAACGGCTGCAGAGAACTGGACAGAGTTGCAAACTGTTTTCGGCAATCAAGCGCGTGGGAATAGCTCAGTCGTCTCATTAAAGGGCAGATTTTTCAAACTCCAGTTTGGACCTTCAGAGCCGGCCTCTCAGTTCTTGGGGAGAATGAAGTCATTGATCACTCAACTTTCAGCTCTTGGAGAGAAGGTTTCAGATGTAGACAAGGTTACAGTGTTGCTTGGAGCATTGGTTCGCCCAGATCATGAGCAACTACGAACCACGTTGAAGAACACATCAAACTTGACTTTTGCTACACTGCAATCAGCTGTGATCAATCATGATCCTGAAACTTCAGGTGAGGAGCATGCCAGCGGTAGTAGAGGATCGTCCAGTTTGGATGCACCTCATGCTCTTTACATGGTGGGTAAAAAGAAGTCTGGTTCCACTCCCCAGTTTGGGAAGAGTGGCGGGAGTAGTGCTTCTGGTTCAGGGCCATCAAAGGCCAGTAGCAAGAGTGTTCCTCCAAGCAAGATCGGGCCTTGTAATTGGTGCAAAGAGATGGGGCATTTGAAGAAGAATTGCCCAGACATGGCTGCGGGAAAACCACGTGCAAGTGAGAGGAAGAATGCTCCAAGGTTGGCGCTGGTGACTCGCTCCTGCAAGCAATTTTGCCTCAAGCTCAGCTTGTCTTGTGGCTAGATAGCTGTGCAACCAGCCACTACACACCAGTTCTCTGTGCGTTCAAAACTTTTCGAGCTCTCTCTAAGCAAGATGGTGTGATTTCTGGAGACAGCCGAAGTTCACCAATGGAGATTGCTGGAGTCGGCACAGTGGAAATTCGCTTGGCTAGTGGCGAGGTGGTTGAAGTCCAAACATGTTCTACGTTCCTCTCCTCAGCCATACTCTGTTCTCAATGGGCAAGATTGCAGATGCCGGTCTGCGAGGAGTTGTGGATGAAACAGGCATTACATACACAGACAAGCAAGGAGTTCATTTGGCTAGAGGCCTTAGATATGCTGGTTTGTATAAGCTGGATGCCGAGCTTGTAGTTCAGCAGGAACAAGCTTTCTCAGCCAAACGAGGCAACATTCAACTCTGGCACATGCGACTTGGACATGCTCATGAAGCTGCGATCAAGGCAGTAGCTCAAGATCAGGCTCATCTTGAAGAGCTACACGTTGTGGGAGAGAGTCTCCAGTTTTGTGAGGCGTGTTCATTTGGTCGTCAGCATCGACAGCCATTCCCCAGTTCGGGCATTTGCAGTAAAACGACTCAACCACTGGAGTTGGTGCATTCTGATGTCTGCGGGCCCATGCATGTTCAGTCTCTGAGCAAGAAGAGGTACTTTGTGACGTTTATAGATGATTATACACGTTACACAGTCCTCAAGTTGCTGCATACGAAGTCAGAGGTTCTTGAAAGTTTTAAGACTTTCAAGAATGCAGCAGAGAACGTGTGGAGCGGGCTGAGGATTCAGGTTCTCAGGAGCGACCGAGGAGGAGAATATCGATCTCGAGAATTTGCACAGTTGTGCAATGAGGTCGGGATTCAGCAACAGTACACAGCTCCTTACTCCGCTCAACAAAACGGTGTAGCAGAACGTATGAATCGCACCTTGATGGAGAGCACACGTTGCATGCTAATACATGCAGGAGCTCCTCTCAGCTACTGGGGGAGGCTTTGAACACCGCAGGTTATATAAGAAACCGTCTTCCTTCATCGAGTTTAAGCGGAGAGACTCCCTTCACACGCTGGACTGGGCATCGACCAAGTTTGAAGCATCTCCGAGTTTTCGGGTGCGTGGCTTTTGCTCATGTTCCGGATGCTCTTCGCAGGAAGTTGGAGCCCAAGAGTATACGCTGCATCATGGCAGGATATTGTCATGAGAGCAAGGCGTATAGGCTGATCAATCCAGAGAAGAAGAACACGCTTGTCATTAGTCGGGATGTACAATTTAATGAGAACTGCTTTTACAAGGATCAGTTTAGGGTTGTGGTTAATCCGGTGGAATATGTTCTTCTCAAGGAGGAGGAGAGCGGTGACTCTCAGGTTGCCCAGGTACAGCTCCACCAGCTCAAGCTCCGCAGGACCCTCAGGCTCCACTGGTTGCACCACATCAGGAGCCACAAACCCCAGATCTACAAGAAGATTCTCAAGTTTTTGAAAATTTTGAGCAGAATCAACCGACTCTTGGATCTTCCTTCATTGAGGACTCTGCAAATCCCTTTGAAGAGGGTTCACTTCTCAACCTCTTCACTGATGCTCCACAGGAGGAGGAGCAGATTCAAACGTTGGAGCTGGATTACGCTCCAGAGCTGGTGCAGGGAGCTCCAGTGGATACTCCAGCTCCAGCAGAGGTGCAGGGAGCACCAGTGGTGGCTCCAACACCAGAAACTCGTCCCATCAACACAGTCACGCGAAGTGGGAGAGTGAGTTACAAATCCCAGCGAGCTCGTGAAGCAGAGGAGTCTTCCTACATGTTTTTCACTGCAGATGGCAATGCCAGCAAGCTGCCTCAAGAGCCTCGAACAGTGCGTGAAGCTCTCAACTCGAATGAAGCAGCTCACTGGAAGGTTGCAATGAAGGAGGAGTTCCAGTCTCTTCAGAAGAACCGAGTTTGGGATTTGGTTGTACTTCCAGCAGGTCGCAAGCTGGTGAGTACTCGGTGGTTGTTCAAACGCAAGCTGGATGCTCAGGGAGAGATTCTCAGGTACAAAGCCAGGTTTGTGGCTAGAGGATTTTCCCAGCTTGCAGGTGTGGATTTCTCGGAGACATTTTCACCAGTGGTAAAGATGACTTCGATTCGTCTCCTTCTTCGACTTGCAGCCAGCCATGACTTGGAACTCCACCAGCTCGATGTGAAGACCGCTTTCCTGTATGGGAAGCTTCGAGAGGAGGTATACACCTCTCAACCTGAAGGTTTTGTTCAGCCAGGACAGGAGGACAAAGCCTTGTACGGGCTCAAACAGTCCCCGAGAGCATGGTACGAGCACGTGGATAGTTTTCTCATCTCTATTGGTTTCAGGAAAACTTCTGCGGATGGGAACATATATGTTTTACACCATTGCTCGGCATTTGCGCTTCTAGCCTTATATGTGGATGACAACATAATGGCTGCTAGTGAGATTGGTTTGGTTCAGTATATTGAGCAAGCTTTCCACTCACGATTTGAAATCTCAGCAACTGGAGCACTGTCCTTTTGCTTGGGGATTCAGATCATCCGAGCTCGTGCAACGGGGATCATTCAACTCTCTCAGAAGCACTACGTGGAGGAGGTTCTTCACAAGTTTTCCATGCATGATTGCAAGCCAGTCAGTACTCCCATGGAAACCAACGTTCAGCTCAGTCATTTGCAGCAGCCGCAGTCTGAGGAGGAGAGGTTGGAGATGGCCCAAGTGCCCTATCGACAGGCAGTCGGGTGTTTGATTTATCTAGCCATTTCCACGAGGCCAGACTTGGCATTTGCAGTGGGAGTAGTCTCCAGGTTTCTGGAGAATCCAGGAGCAGCTCACTGGTCTGCAGTGAAGCGAATCATGAGGTACTTGCGAGGTACAACAAGCTTCAGTCTCACGTATGGAAGAGTCAACCGTGGTCAACTGAGTTTGACCCGAGAGATGGAGCTGTTTGGATTCACCGACTCTGACTGGGCTGGAGACAAAGACTCAAGACGATCAACCTCAGGTTATTTGTTTTTCCTAGATAGAGGCTTGATCAGTTGGAGTAGCAAGAGACAAAGCATTGTTGCTTTGTCGTCCACAGAGGCTGAGTATATTTCAGCCACAGTAGCAACTCAGGAGGCAGTGTGGCTTCAGGAGTTGTTGAAGGAGATGAAGTTCAAAATCAGCAAGCCACTGGTTCTATACTGTGATAACAGGAGTGCAATTGAATTGTCAAAGAACCCAAAGTTCCACGGGAGAACCAAGCATTTTGAGATCAAGGTTCACTTCATCAGGGAGCAGGTTCTAGCAAACAAGATTTGGCTCAAGTATCTTCCCACAGAGGAGATGACTGCTGATATCATGACCAAGCCTTTGACCAGGGACAAGTTTCAGCTGCATCGTGAGAAGATGAAGGTTCAAGACTCTCACGGCTGAGTGGGAGTGTTGAGAAACCAGCCTCGAGTCTAGTTGGACTCGGGGAAAAATTGTATATAGTATATACAGAAAAATACAAAAATAGTTTGTAGGGTTTTTTAGCGGCTCATCCCAAGTATGAGATCCGGTTTTTTTCTAACAATGGTGGATGATGGTCTCGTACTCTGGATCAAAAGAATCACAGAGCGCAAGGATATTGCGACTCATTGTAGCTCTGAGCAGTGTCCTAGAGCTCGGCAAAACAGTTTTGCAGATTCTTGACAAGACACCGGTGTAGCGCATGGACTGAACACGAGCCTCCAGTGCCTTGAGTCGAGCAGCAGATGGTTTTCCAAAGCGTGAGTGCAAGAATTCCCAGATCTCACGGGCGCTCATGCCATCAACCCGTAAGAGCAATGCATCTCCCAGTTTGAACCAAAGGATCATCAAGGCGCGATCTTCTCTAGCGTTAGCGTCATTATTTGTGAGGAAGGCTGATCTTGAGCTCGCTCCTCTGTCTGAAGCAGCTCTTCCAGGAGAAACCACGGACCAAACTCCTTCCATGGTTAGGATCCGGGTCATCTTCTTGACCCATGGAACATATCCGTCCGCTCCTTCCAGGATGGAGATCCCTTGCAGTGCGACCAAGCCAAGCTTGCTGATGCTCGCCATTAGAGAAGAGAAACAAGAAAGGAACAAGAAACGGCGTGAGCCAAAGTAAGCTCTGATACCAAGATAGAAAACAAGATGTAGAGAACCGTTTGTGTTCTATTCAAGACTGTACAATTACATCTCTTGTTCCACTGCTTATATACACCTGCAGGGTGAATCTCCTGCAATCCCAACGGTCTGACACCCAAGGATAGTATCGCATCCTATTGTATCTTGTAGTGCTCAATACTTGATTCCTAACATCAAGCTCCTGATACACTCGCACAATAGTTCATACACACTTCCGAGCTCCTTGATACCCTTTGGTATTATCATGTCTCCACTTGAAAACTAATCCAAACACACACACACTCAGCATGTCTTTCAAGACTAATCCACACGGGCCCCACACACGCACACGCACACACACAGTCGCTTTGTAGAAGCATGTATACCACGCTCTTGAGACACTCACATGCTGGCTTTAAACACTTGGGAAACTTCTTTCTCTCTCTCTCACTCACACACACACAGACAGTCGCTTGTAGAAGCATGCATTCCACGTTCTTCAGACACTTGGGAAGCTAGTGTCTACATACACATGCTTTATATTACTGTGGCTTTCAGCCCATTTAAACGCTTGGGAAACTTCTCTCTCTCTCTCTCTCTCTCGCACACACACACACAGTCGCTTTATAGAAGCATGCATACCACGCTCTTGAGACACTTGGGAAGCAAGTGTCTACCACACACACACACTTTATATTACCATGGCTTTCAACCCCTTTAAACACTTGGGAAACCTCTCTCTCTCTCTCTAGCGCACACACACACACACACAGTCGCTTTGTAGAAGCATGCATACCACGCTCTTGAGACACTTGGGAAGCTAGTGTCTACACACACACTTTATATTACCATGGCTTTCAACCCCTTTAAACACTTGGGAAACTCCTCTCTCTCTCTCTCTCTCTCTAACACACACACACACACACACTTGGACGTTTACACAAAATTATACATTCATACATAAAGATCTCTCTCTCTCTCTCTCTCTCTCACACACACACACACACACACACACTTGGACGTTTACACAAAATTATACATTCATACATAAAGATCTCTCTCTCTCTCTCTCTCTCTCTCTCACACACACACACACACACACACACACACGCACGCACGCACACACACACACACACTTGGACGTTTACACTAAATTATACATTCATACATAAAGATCTCTCTCTCTCTCTCTCTCTCCACACACACACACACACACACACACACACGTAATTTACATCAGGATTTAGGAACTATATATCTTGCATTATTACATACACAACGAACATAAATATACACAAATACATTCATACAGATATACAACGTGCACCGATGTTGAACTGACGTGTATACATCATATTGTTGGTTGTTGCTTAGAACAATGGCTTCTTGGTTGGTACCTAGTTATCTATGTTCATATATTCAATACATATTAAAATACAACACAATCCATATGTATAGAGAGAGAGAATATTTGCAGCCCTCTCAGCTTCTATCTGGTCATCCTCTTTAAGACGTTAGCCATAGTCACGTAGGCAGGTGCTGCAACATCCTTCTCCTCAAGAGTCACCATTGCAGAGAATGCATCCTTGCCAACTTCTACATTCCTCCATTTCCTACACGACCCCAACAAACTCATCCACACAACATTATTGGCCTCAAAAGCCATTCTTCTGACCAGCAACAGCGCCTCTTGCAGCCTGTCTGCTCTTCCCAACACATCAACCATACACGAGCATTGCTCCAAAGTAGGCCTCATACCACATTTCGACATGAACTTGAAACATCTCTGTCCTTCTTCCATCATACCTGCATGGCTACAGGCAGTAAGAATCAATAAGATTGTAACATCATTCATTTGCACACCAGCTTCCTGCGTTCTCTTCAACACACTAAGTACTTGAGATGTGTCCCCAAGCAATCTGTACCCTCCAAGCAAGGCATTCCAAAAGACTATGTTTCCAGTCTGCATATTCTCAAACACCTCTTCAGCAGCAGCCATGTTGCCACATTTCCCATACAAGTCCACCAAACAAGTTGCAACCATCTCATCCTTTTCCAATCCAAGTTCAGTAATTCGATCGTGCATTCTCTGTCCAACATCCAACGCCCCTAAACTCGCACAAGCCTTGAGTGCAACTACAAAAGTAACACGGTTTGGTGCACAGTTCATGGTGGCAAAAACATTCAAAGCCTTCAAGCTTTCATCATTTTCAACGTATCCACGTTCCAAGAAACAACAGTACGATGAATCATACTATCAAATACATACTGAGCATCCCACATACTCCCACATTTACTATGCACGTCCACCAGGGTATTTACCACGAATACGTGCTTATCATAACCACACTCTCTACCTCGTCTGTGAATAGCCATCGCCTTCTCTAAACAAGTCTTCTCATTCTCTGCACAGGCCTTGAGTGCAGCAACAAATGTGAAGCTACTTGGTGCACAGTCCATGCTAGCAAACACATCCAAAGCCACGTTGCTCTTTGCATTTTCTACATATCCGAGTATCAAGGCGATCCAAGAAACATCAATCCGTTAAATCATACTCTCAAATACATTTTGAGCATCCCACATACTTCCGCATTTGTTATACATGTCCACATTTCCATCACAGACCATCATGCCTTCTGTGTCATCACACTTATAACAGGCATTAGGTTCTCTTTCACCACTTCTTCTGTTTTGTCTCCCACCACAAAGCTATGCAATCTTCCCTCACCGTCGCACCACCAAGTCCGTTCCGGTGTCTTACAAGCCGTTACTGCCTTCCTTCTAGCTTCTACCTCTTCTTCCTCTCGGTGCATGCCTAGCCTTTTATATATATGTCCCATCAATACACACGCAACTGATACCTCAACCTCATAGTTATTATTCACTAGTTCATAGAATGCAATCTCCCCACCTCTACATTACTCCATTTCTTACATGCCCCTAACAGAGTCGTCCACACAAAACTATCTGCTTCAAATGGCATGTTACGGACGAGAGACAATGCCTCTTGTAACCTGTTGTTTCTACCCAACATATCAACCATACATGTATAATGCTCCACACCCGCATGTATACCGTACTTCGACATGGACTCGAAGTACCTTTGAGCCTCTTCCACAATACCCGCATGACTACATGCCGTCAGAATCAACAAGACTGTGACACCGTTCATTTGTACACCTGCTTCCTGCATTTTCTTCACCACTCTGAACACTTCATCTGTGTCTCCCACTAAGTTGTATCCTCCTATCAAGGCAGTCCAAGACACTATGTTTCGAGTGTTCATCTTCTTAAACACCTCTTCAGCAACAGCCATCTTACCACATTTCCCATAGAAATCTACCAAAGAAGTCACCACCATCTCATCCTTTTCCAATCCAAGCTCACGAATACGATTATGAATCTTCTGTCCCGTTTCCAACGCCCCTATACTCGCACAAGCCTTGATAGCTGCACAAATGTGCAACGGTCTGGTGCACAGTCCATGCTCGCAAACAAGTCCAAAGCTATCAAGCTCTCATCATTTTCTACATATCCGAGTATTAAGGCAGTCCAAGAAACAACATCACGCTGGATCATATTCTCAAACACATCCCAAGCGGCCTCCATGTTACCACATTTTCCATACATGTCCACCAGGACGCTTGCCACAAATATCTCTTTATCAAGTCCACACTCTCTGGCTTGTTTATGTATGAAACCCCCTTCTGTAACCAAGTCTTCTTGTTATCACTCGCCATACATGCACACGCCTTGAGTGCAGCAGCGAAAGTGAAGCTGTTTGGTGCACAATCCATGTTGTCAAACAATTTCAAAGCTATCAAACTCTCCTCGTTCTCAACATATCCCATAATCAAGGCAGTCCAGACAACAACGTCACGCTTTGTCATGTTATCAAAAACACCCTGTGCCTCACACATGCGTCCACATTTGCTGTATATGTCCACCAAACTGCTTGCAACATATACGTCCTTATCACAGCCACGCTCCTTGGCTTGTCGATGAATAACCCTCCCTTGCTCTAGACAAGTCTTCTTATTGAGGCCAACACATGCCTTGAGTGCAGCAGCAAATGTGAAGCAATTGGGTGCACAATCCATACACATATACACGTCTAAAGCCGCCACGTTTTCATCATTTTGCACGTATCCAACAGTCCAGGAAACAACATCATGCTGGCTCATACTCTCGAAAACATCTTGGGCGTGCTGCATGCAGCTGCATTTGCTGTACATGGATATGAGTGTGTGAGCAACGTATCTATTGTTGTGATAGTCAGCTTGTATTGCTTTAGAAGTCCTTTGTTCTGCCACATTGTTTTATCTCACCAACTAATGCCGTCAACACAGTCCCACCTTCTTGTTTAGTCCTTTGAGTTTGGCAAGCTTAAGTCCAAACCAAATGTAGTTTTGGCAAGCTTAAGTCAAAACCACCTCGTATAAATATAGATGTTTAATCTCATGTCTCCAAGTGCCAATCCTCGGCATTTCTACGTGTTAAGCAAATATAAAATAAATATCCACTTTAAATAAAAGTGTGGAATAGTGAATTAAAATGCAGTGTTGGTGTAGATGGTGGCACTGATAATTTACACATTCATTGACCATCCCATGTTTAAACTATGTGAATATTTATTATATTATTATAAACTAGTATAAATTTATACATTGATTTTAAAAAATATAATTAATTAAACTTCATGTCATTACAGAATATTTTGTCCAAATTTTTCTTTTAAGGTATTGTGACAGTATGTAATAAATTGTATAAAATTGATAAATACCTCATAAGAAACATAATTCTTACAGCTTACATTATTGACATGAATTTTGATATTATAGGATGTTATTTAAGAATATTTTGTTATGTCATGCATAAGAAATAATATATAATAGATTAAAATAGACATTTTGAAAATTTTGTGAAATGTTTTAAAAACGTAAGAAAAGATTTTTAAATGAGAACCATTAGAAAATGTTTGTGTTAAAATATCATAAATTAATGCCAATTTATTTGGTAAACTTCTCTTTAACAATGATAAAAAATACATGTTTCTTATCTTATTGCTTGACAATGCAAGATTTTTAAAAAGCCAGGAACCCTTTAACAAAACAGAAAACATGTGTCTCTTACTGAATAATGCAAAATTTAATTATTTAAGAATAATAAAACATTGATACTATTATTTGACAATGTAAAGATTCATGGAGTTTAACTATGTAAAAAGTTTGAAGCTATGTATGTTTGATAACTACAGTTCATAAGGTTTGTTATGGATTATAGTGAATGATTTTGATAAATAACATTACAAGATAAAATATAAAGTTAATTTAAATCAAATTAAATGAATTGTAATACTTACACTATCCTTTTATTATTTTAAAGTATATGTAACAAGTATAACAAGACATAACAATTAAAATAATAATAAAAAGTATATAATGTTGTAAACTATTCTTAATAGGATGATTAAAATAATGGAATCAACGACAAATTTAACTTTTATAACTATTTAAAAAATAACATGTGACATTGCAATAAAATGCCCATGTGTGTTTTATATGCTTGGTAAAGACAAATATTATAAATATTGATATAATTTTTTTTTGAAAATTTATAAAGTTTAAAACATTTATTAATTTGAAATCATATGTGTCATAAACTACTAGAATATACAGAGACTATGATGATGTTAATATTAGAATATGTGGATATCAAGTTGATGATGATGTTAATATTAGAATATATTAACATTAAAATATTTTTTTAAGATATTTTAGGATCAGAACTAATTATTCATATTCAAATCCAAAATTAGTGGTCCAAATTCATATATGTAATCGATGGTCATGTATTTTTTATCATTGTTAAAGAGAAGTTTACTCAATAATAATTGATATTTTTGATGAGTGCATTATTTTATGATATTTTAACACAACATTTTCTAGTGGTTCTCATTTAAAAATCTTTTCTTACATTTTTAAAACATTTCACAAAATTTTCAAAATGTTTGTTTTAATCTATTATATATATTGTTTCTTATGCATGACATAACAAAATATTCGATCTTTTGCAATACTAATTAATTAAACATATATTCTTTCACTTCTTTTCTTCACTAAAAAATTCCATTTTTACTTTGTTATTGGCTTTGGCTTTGGCTTTGACAGTTTGAACCGAAATATCTTCACGTTAGTCGCATTCCAATCACATTAGGATAATGGCAACAATCACTCAACAAGATTATATACACATGCTTTCAGAGTTGGAATATTTGCGCATCGAGGTCACCGATGTGAAACAGGAGAATCAACAATTAAGAAACGAGAATCAGCGATTGATGGCAAAAAAGTATGAGCTTGTTAAGATCAAGGAGTGGTAGGATCAGGAGGGTCAGAAACTGGTGCAGTAAGTGGCTGAAATCACACGCCAAATTCAATTACTACAAAGCAAGTTTTCGAGCTCAAGTTCCTCTACAAACTATAGGAACCGAAAGCAGAAAAGTTTAATGGTATAAGGTCCCAATTCCGTGGGTTCATGAATGAGATTTGCTTGGCCATTTGAATAAACCCTAGTCGTTATGCTGATGATCATTCGAAGGTGGGTCTAGTTGGACTATTACTCACCGGCACTGCTCGAGCCTAGTTTGCATCTTTGTTGTAAAAAACTCACAACTGTTGGACAACTTTGAATTGTTTGTTTTGAAGTTTAAGTATTGCTTTAGTGACACCAACAATGTCCAAATAACAATCAATAAGATTCGTCAACTTCAATAAGGTATTGCTCAGTATCAATATCTGCATTGAAGTTTCGCCTTTTGGCATGTGACGTGCCATGGGATGAGGAAGCTCTGATTAATCAATTTTGCTAAGGGCTCCACAACAATGTTAAAGACCTTTTCTGACATTCTATAAGGACCAGTAAAGTCTCTCCGAGGCTATTAGTTATGTCGTACAGTGCGATAATCGACTGTTTTGAACGTCGGTCAAAGTAGCTCCAGGCATTCTGGAGGGAATATATATATGCAACAATAGTAACATCACCGCCAATAGTACTGATGGTAACCCATGCTCCTGGTCAAGTCCCAACTGGAAGCCCAATTCCCATGGAGTGTGATGTAGCCCAAGCTCGATGTTAAGGATCATTGACTGCAACTGAGAAGCAATGGCATAGAACCAATGGTTTGTGCTTATACTGCGGTGGTCCTAATCACATCGTGATCAAACAAGCTGAGGCGCATGGTCAACCATGTTCATCCCATGAATCCTCAATCCATCATGGTTAACCACGTTCGCTTTGAGAGTCCCAATCCCTTGAGCCAAAGCAACAGTTTTGAAGTTCTTAACAAGTTGGATGTGGAGTTAAACGAGTAAGTTCAACCAAATTAAGAACTGTTTAGTTGGACCATCCCGAGCATAAAAAGTCCTTATAAATAACTGATTTCATTCCGTTGTCTCGAATTGGTAAGTTATTTGCCACACAAAACTGAGTTTTATATGACAAGGGGTTTCAAAGTCAAAGCATTAACTCTACTAGGCTCATGAGCCAATATTTTTCATGAATCACACCTTTACATGTTGACACTCCATTTTCCTAAAGAAGCTCCTGTATTAAGTTCATGTCTCTGTCATGGATTCCCGGCATGTGATATCAGGTGCTGTTATTGAAGAATCTGAGCCCATCTAGGTGACTTTGGGAGATAGTTCCTGCATGATTTCATTCAACATGATCAGTAATTCTGAGTATCTAGTTATCCTTGGTACACCATGGTTTGAGATACACAAATTCGACTATCAATTGACACAAGCAGTGTTTCAATTTACCCCCGAACGGTTTTAATTCTCCCAACCCAGCTTTGAAGTTCTTACGAGTTTGCACGATCTTGTTGAACAAATTTATTCATGAAGGTAAACATAATCTTTATTAGTTTTTATTATAATTATCACCCTAGCAGTTGAGTCTAGCTCGAGTAAATCCCCAATCCAACTACCAGTTAAATACATTGAGTTTGTTGACGTCTTCGACAAGGTCAAGACTAATAAGCTCCCATAACACTAGCCATACGATTATCTTATTGACTTGGTGGAAGGTGTTCAACTCCCTTGGGAATTGATTTACAAACTTTCTCTAGCAAAACTCAAGGTTTTGCATATATTGAGGAGAATTTTTTTAACAGATTCATTCAACACTTCAAATCTCCAGTCAGTGTGCTTATTTTTTTTTATTAAAAAGAAAGATGGCTCATTGTATTTGGTGGTGGATTATTGTGAACTCAACAAAGTGATGGTACACAATCGGTACCCCTTACCATTGATATTGAGTATGTTGGAGCGTCTTGCCAGGGCCAAGTACTTTAGCAAGATTAACTTCGAGGTGCATATAACTTAATTAGGATTCACCAGGGGACTGTATTTTGTATGCAGTACGTCCATTTTGAGTATATGGTGATGCCGTCTAGTCTCACCAATGCACTAGTTGTCTTTCAACATATGGCTAACGACGTGAGTTTTTGGATGTGTTCGTGATCATGTATCTTGACGGCATTCTCATATATTTTAAGACATTGGAGGAGCACGAGAAGTATGTTTAACAAGTTCTGTAAAAGTTATGGGACTATGGCTTTTATGCCAAGCTTGAGAAGTGCAGTTTTGAGTAAGACCATATGAAATTCTTAAGGTACATTGTCTCGTCTGAAGAAGTTTTAATGGAGATCCTGTCAAGGTGAGGACTGTGTTAGATTAGTAGGTCCCTCAATTTATAAGTGTTTTTTTGCTTTGCTAATTTTTACTGCAAATTTATCAAAGACTACTCTAAAATCATGTTGTCACTTACCAAACTTACACAAAAGGACAAGCAGTTTGTGTGGACATAGGAGATGGATGTTGTTTTCAATGCCTTGAAGCAGGCCTTCACCTTCGCTCCAATATTGACTTACCCAGATCTTGACAAACCTTTTGTCATCAAGGCCGATGCATCGACTTTGTACTTAGGAACATCTTTTCTTAGGTTGGTGAAGATGATCAGCTCCACCCGGTAGCGCATTTCATTCCCGTAAGTTTCTCGCATCGGAGATTAATTATGAGGTACATAACAAAGAACTTCTGATTGTTGTGGATTCATTTGAAGAATGGAGGCATGTTTTGAAAAGTTCACCACACCAAGTAGTAGTTTACAACGACCATAAGAACTTCATGTACTTCTAGTTGGCACGAGTTTTGAATCGTTGACAATTTTGTTGGGCCCAGTTCTTAGCACGGTTCAATTTTGTCATCACGTATCGACCAAGTTCATAATAGGGTAAACCAGACACTCCATCCCAATGATTCTACTTGGCTTCTCATCCCGGTGATCCAGCATTTGATTAAAAACAACAAGTTCTATTAGGATCCAATTGTTTAAAAGTGATGATTATCGAGGTAACATTAGCCCCAATGGATTCCCATGGTTCGCACGATTACCAGTTAATACCTTTGTTCAGGATGTTTTGAACCATATTATTCCAAATCACGCTTCAAGTTCCAACTCCAATTATAACCGTGGTGATTACAGGCGGTTTGACGTTCGTAATGGCTTGCTGTTTTACAACGAACTCCTGTATATACCGGAAAGTTCTTGCTATTTTCAAGTATTATTTGCCATGATGTTGTTGTTGTTGAACATTTTAAAGCTCACAAAACACTTGAGCTTCTTACCCGTGATTACTAGTGGCCTCAACTCTGTAAGTACGTGGCTAATTTTGTACGCACTTGAGATATATATTGTCAGTTCAAGGTTCCTCACCATCACCCATACAATTTACTCTAGCCATTATTGGTTCCAAGTGGCCCTTGAAAATTGATTTTCATGAATTTCATCACCAATCTCCTAAGTTTTAAATGATTTGACTTAGCATTAATTATGGTGGATAGATTTTAAGATGGCTTATTTCATCCCATGCATCAAATCTATCATAAGCGAGGAAACGACTGATCTAGTGGTACGGGAGGTATTTTGGTCACATGGCTTGTTAAAGGACATTGTTAGTGATCATGGCCCTTAGTTTGCTACTAAGTTTTGAAAACAATTGCTCAAGCTTTTTCATATTTAGTGCAAGCTTTCCTTAGGTTACCATTCATAAATTAATGGTCAGACGGAGTGTACTATCCAAACCATGGAGTAGTACCTTCGGTGCTTTAACAACTACCAATAAGACAACTGGGTTAATCTTTTGCCCATTGCAAAGTTCACATATAACAACTCAGTGCATAACTCAACAAGTCAGTCGTTGTTCTTTGCAATCACTAGGCAACATCCCCAATAGTTTTTGTGTCAGAGTTTTAACCCAAAGGGCCAACACGTGGCCTGCCAGGTGGCCATTCGGCGTCATCACCCTATGTGAGCAACGCTAAGTTTCCCAGAACAACCCCAACGACCCCTAGGGTTAGACTCTAATGCCCAAGTGGACAAGACTTAGGGTTTAGCCTAAGTCTCCCTAGAATGTCTGCCCCCAGAACCCTTGAGGGATAACCCTAGTTGACTTAGGGTTTAGCCTAAGTCTCCCTAGAGTGTCTACCCCCAAAACCCTTGAGGGATAACCCTAGTTGACTTAGGGTCTTGCCCTAGAAGACCTAGACAGGCTCATGCCCTAACCCCCATCAAGGAGACGTGTGTTCCACACATACCCCTGGACAGAGCTAAGGCATCGTCACTTACCCCTTGAGGAATCACCCTCATCCGGGAGTACAACCCCTTTAGGGCGACAAGGGGTACCCTGAACCACGACTAACCCCTAAGGGTTTGAGTGGCCAAGTTATACCCTAGACCTAGGGCTAGTACTTAGTGAGGACACGAGTGTGCGCCGTAGGCGGACACGAGTGTTCTGCTAAGCAAACTCCCTAAGGCTAGGTTTGGGATAACCCTAAGCACATGACCTTGCGAGTGCCTCACGAAAGGGCTCCTGCTAACATGTTAGGTTGTTCAACCCTTGAATTCCAAGGAGAACACTCCCCTAGCCAAGTGTGCCAAAGCACACCTAGTTATGAGACCTAACCTCCCTTGAGCGGATGCCCAAGGCTTAGCACCCTAGTGCAAGCACAAGCATGCCTGTTTGCTAGAGTATCCAACCCCTTAGCGACAAGCCCATGACATAACCCCAAAGGGCGTGCCTCGGGCGTTGTACCATGTGACGTTTAGCCCAGTGTCACATCTCCATGTGACACTGCCTTCCCCGATGTGGGCTATCATGCCATAGCCCTTAGATTCAAGAGTTGCACCAAGTGCCACAAACGTGGCTCCTAAATGCCAACTCTAGAACCCCTCAATTATCCCTCAAGAACGGTAAGGAAACCTGTCAATCAAGAACCCACGCCCACAGTTGGACAAGGACACGAACGTGCCCTGTTAGCTGTGAGTGTTGCTCCTAGCTTGACGTGGAGGAGGAGGCTGGAGACAAGCCTCAACCTCTGCTTTAACGTGCATCCCGACAAGTCCTCCCAGGCATGGATTCGCCAACGTTAAGGGTAAGCTACCCCGAAGGTGGGACGTACCCCTGGCATCTGGAAGTTAGGGCGGCACAACAGAGGGTTGTACCTTAACGACACAAGCTGAAGCTTGCACCGGCAGAAGAGCAACGAACTCATTCATGAACCCAGGAGCTCTCCTACATATACTCTACCTTATTTATGTGACGGACCCCCCCCCCCCCCCTCTTTTCCTATATGTGTTAGTGGGCTGGCACTGAATTTAGCCCCTTAGAAATTAGCAATATGAGCTATAACTCACCCTTACTCCTACCCCTAAACCCTACCCAAGGGGGTGGGGGTTTTAGGGCGTGGGTTAGGGCAACCCTAGGGTTAGGTCAACCCTAGGGGTGTTCCTAACCCTACTTAACACGCCAAACTCATCTGCAACAACAATCAACCTATTCGGGACGTCAAAATCGGGGGTGGGTTTCTAGAAGGTAAGTTCTAGCTTCGCTTAGAGTTTCCTGCAAATACCTAATGACACCCGGCCGGACCATCACTAGATACCCAAGTGCACTAAGCGGGCCTGTTTCCTACTACATCTAGGGTCCATCAACATAGTACAGTAGGTAACAACAGTCAACGTCCAAAGTAAAGGGTCGAGTCATAGTAAAAACTATGACATTTTGCATGCTTGCGTCAATGTCCCAGTGAACCCATTGGCTGAAGCCCATTTTGATCATCTTTGTCAGATTTAAGAGGAATTGGCTCATCATTTACACCATGCCCAAGTTTCCCATAAAGCAACTGATAATCAACATCGTCGTCTTACTCCTACTTTTCAAGTTGGCAATCGGGTTTGGCTCCTTCGACACAATCTCAATACCACTAGGCCATGTGACAAACTTGATTACCAACACCTTTGACCATTTTTTATAATTGGTAAGATCAACGATGTTGCCTTCGGTCTTCAACTCCTCAGCACCATGAAGGTCCATTCGGTTTTTTATGTTTCTGTTTTCAAACTGTATATTCCAAATACCACCACCACCATCACTAGTCGAGCTTGATGATATACTAGAGTATGAGGTTGCCGCTATCTTGGATTTTAAACTTTTTCAGGGTAAGATTTATTACTTCGTTGATTGTGTTGGTTACTCTCCAAATAACCGCACTTGAGAGCCAAAGGAGAATCTTGCTCATGTTCAAAAGGCCATTGTCACTTTTCACCACCAATACCTTGTCAAACCACGTCAAGCTCATGCTACAGCTCGTGAAACTTACTGTCGAAATAAGGGGAATGGTGTTATGAACCACCAAATATACCAAGACAATGTTAATGCTAGTATTGAAATATGTCAATATTAAAATATTCTAGGATCAAGAGCTGATGGTTTAGATTTAAATCCAGAACTAGTGGTCCAAATTCAGATCTATAATTAGTGGTCTAGATCCAAGTTCAAAACGGGAGATCCATATTCAATGGTCTATGGATGTCATGCTTTCATATATAAAGGAGGCTATGGTTAGGTTTTTAATATTCTTATTCAACATTAATTGTTGGTCGATCTCTTACATTACTAATTAATTAAACATATCTTTTTTCACTTCTTTTTTCATTAAAAGATTCTGTTTTTATTTTGTTATTGGCTTCGGCCTTACCAATATGATTCGAATAAAATATTACAATAAACATTTACAAATAACTATATTAAATAATGTCTGCTCATATATATGTCAATCAATACAACAAGCAATTTCGATGTGGTGTGCATTTGTACAAAACGTAAATCGATAAATTTCATGTTTCTTGAAAAATAAATAGGTTTATTAGTGTTTTCAAAATAAATGAAGCTTTATTGTGGTTTTTGCTTAACCTAATTTAAAAGGTAAAAATTTAACTTCATTTCATAAGAAATTCATTCCAAATGAAACTTATATGAACTATCACTTAAAACGAATAATGAATGATTTCTTGTGTTTTAATATATTTTTTTATTATTATTTTAAAATATAACATTGAGTCTTGACTTTTTTTATTGAAAGAATTGATGAATTCTTATTTATAAAATAGTTAATAAATGAATGTGCAATTAAAGAGGACTTACTTGTATATATACACTAAATGTACATTATAAGTATATGCGTAGGGAGGGGGAGGTTATATTGCATGCATTAATATATGAGTTCTTATATTTTAATACATTTTTAATTTTTTTTATTACTTTTTGAATGTGACACTAAAATCTTAACTTCTTTACTAACCTCATATTTATAAA
Source organism: Selaginella tamariscina (assembly GCA_003024785.1). Taxonomy (NCBI): domain Eukaryota; kingdom Viridiplantae; phylum Streptophyta; class Lycopodiopsida; order Selaginellales; family Selaginellaceae; genus Selaginella; species Selaginella tamariscina. The sequence continues at coordinate 13,351 of PUQB01000778.1, read as the reverse complement.
ATAATTTATAAATGTATAAGCAAATTTGAGAAATACTTATATGTATACATTACATAATATTGTAGTATATATGTAGGGAGTTGTTGCATACATGAACTATAACTTATCCTTGAATATGCCATTTAAGAATATATTAATAACATAACCTTTATCATGAAAAGAGTTGTATAAATAATAGCTCCATATTAATTTATTCATATTTAATTTTTAAAAATCAATACACTTAATTATCAAGACCCTCCTTTTTAAAATAATATAACACCTATCTTAGCATTAAATCCCCTTGTCATTTATTTTAAATTACATATGTAAATACTTTGTATAAAAACACTATTTATATATATTCATAAATTCATAAAACTAATATTATATTTAATATAAATTTTTATTGATGCTTTGTTAATAAGTTTCAGCTTAACAATTTTTCTTTTCTTTCTATAAAATTAATTTCACCTAAACAAAATAAATTTACTTAATTAATAGTTTTTTTTATTTATAGTCTAAATTTAAAATGGTTTAATTATTTTACATGTAAGTGTGAAATTCACATGTCCATGATTAAGAAAGTTGATGTAGTATACTTTAAAAATTTTATTATCTTTAATTCATGACTTAGGTTTTATTTTAATCTTAAAAAATAGAATTAAAAGTATAACTTAGATGTAGCCTAATTAAATGGTTTAAATTTAATTTTAACTTAAATTTTGTTTAAAACATGATAATGTAATTTAAAATATATTAATAATGATCTAAGGGGCTTGGACACCATTTATACTCATTTGAAGTTTTTAAGAAATGGTATTCTGATATATAATAAAAATATAAAATTAAAATTGTAAAAGTAATATTTTAAAATTTTATAAAAGGTACATCTGAATAACTTAAAGGCAAATTCTAGTAATAGCATATTTTAATATTTTATTCTCTTTATTTTCTAACATGTAATTGGTCACGCTCATTGAGGTGAAAATTGGTAATGGTTTCCTAATCTTAAACAATCATTTTCTTACTTAAAACAAAGACTTTTGAACACTTTAATCTAAATTTATTTGTGTCATCTTATTTCATGTATTTATTAAATTTTTATTTAAGTAACTATCTCAACGTATTAGAACTATTATGCTCACTGAGAAGTAGATGTGTTTCAAGATATACCCCCATTCAATGTTTCATGATCAAGTGGCGGTTGAACTCTTTTTAAAAAAAAAGAACATACCGATCACAATGTATATCTTGCTAAACTTTTTACCATATTTTGAACGTCTTTTATCGCAACCCTGTAACAAAAATATGTTACAGTAATAAAACTTACACGCACACAATCACATACTATGAATAGTATTTGGACAACTACATCATATTAATATTTTAACTTTTTTAAGTGCAAACCATGAGTAGTTTTGATAAGAATAAACTTACATTTTAACTGTACAAAAAGGATATTTCATGGAATATTATCAAATTTCACGTGTAATACTTATAATTTAATAAAATTGGATGATATTTTGTTTTAAAATGATAGTTATATAAAAAGTAAAGTTTATTCAATATTTTATATTTTAGCATTGTATTTAAAAGTGATATTTATATCAAAATTAAAATATATTAATAATATCATATTTTTTGGTGAGGGTTTAAAAATTAATATATTTTAAATATATATAGGCTAATTGGATGGTTTAAATTTATTGAAAATTAAACTTTATTTTAGAATAATATGTATATAGAGTTTAGAATACACTAACAGTATTCTATAATTTGTGTAATGAGACTTAAATATGTGCGTTTACTTAAATAATGTTCATGACTAAATATATGCTATATGATTTGAATTTCTAATGTGAATATAAGTGTGTTTTCTTACGTATGTGAATATAATAGCTTATATGAAGTGTACGGTAAGATGGAATGAGTTATTCTCTACCACATGAAGAATTCTATTTAAGAAATGGTAATCATATGTCATTAAAACTTATTTCAAGGTATACACATACATGTTACAATTTCAAACTCAACAAGCTTTCATAAATCAAAACTCATGAAATTTTAATTTTAATTCACTTCATTTTGCATTACTATAAAATTTTTAATTCAACTATTACTAGATAGCAACTCTGAAGTTAATATTTCATTCATTACTATGTAAATATTTAAGCTCTTTATAGTTTACCTTATAAAGACAAAACTTATGTGTATTAACTCATTCACTTATTTTACATTTAAATCAAGGTGAGTCGAGTAGTCAAGGAGTAATTAATGTTCAAAGTAAACCTGTAACTTTGTCATGAACTTCTGTGGTAGTCAATTATGGTCAATTTTAGTTAATAGTTAATATTGGTCAACTTTAGTTTTTAGACCAATTAATACTGGTCTAATAAAAATTAGCTCAACTTGGTCAACATCAGACTGATAGGTTAGTCGGGGTTAATATCAATCACATAAAGTATGTTTGTTAATTTCAAGTTAAAAAGTTAAATCTTCACTTGTGGGTTAATGTTCATGAATCAGTATATAGTTTGTTATAAACATAAAAAGTAACTTTGGTCTTTGAGCTAACAAAAAGGTATCCAACTGATGTTAAAAGCTAATTAATACTAGTCACTAATGGATAGGTTAATAACATTAGTTAAATAATTACTTAATGTCGATCAACACCTGAAAAAATTTGTGGCGAACAAGAGTTTACAACAAATTTATATAGGTTCGTGAACCTCAAGATGTAACAACCATAACAAAAAACTGGTTGAAAGTTCGTGGTGTGACAATGAATGTGGAAAGGTTTGTGAGACATAAAAATGATTGTGATCCAAGTCCACTCAGTATATTAACTGTTGATTTGTTGACTCGATTAAGATTTGTAAATCGAAATCCGTGCTGCTCAAATTGGGTATGTCATTTCTATGTATTACATCATCATGTTCTAAGCTTAAAGCATTTAGAAAGTGTGGACCTTCGTAACTGAGAATTATGAGGCTCCTGCTCATGACTCTGAGGCTGACGTTCTTGAGTTACTGCAGGTTCTACCACTTGATTGGTTGAAGCCTCAGAGCTCCCATTCTTTATCAAGAGCTGCAACTCCTGGGCTGGAGTGTGGAGCAGTTTCTTATACTCAGCTGCTGTCATCTCAACTGCTTTAAGCAGATCCAACTGTAAGTCGCCACTCTCTCCTTGAATTCGCCTTAACAGCTTAAGCCTCTTTAATACCTCATGGAACCTGTACAAAGTTATGAGCAGCACCACAAGCAAAAGAGCTCCAACAGATGACCACCCAATGACCATGTACATCAACTTGTAGAATGACTCTACATGCATGACAAACAGTGCTTGAATCTGTGGCTCCCCTGCAAACAAGGTGAGCTTGTTTGGGAAGAGTGCCCAGGTTTTCTTCCTTTTTTCCCTTGTTAACTTGCAACTGATATCACCACCATGGCCGTGACAAGTGCAGATAAGAAGTTGCAGCAGATCACCAGTGCAAAGCTACAAAGCACAAGAAGAAGATGAATGTCTTTTGACCACAGAAGAACCTGACTTACCATTTGTTTGTAAAGGCACGTTGAGAAAGAAACTTGAGTTGTGCATCCGTGAGCAGTACAGTGGCAGCAATAACTGCTGCAAAAGCACTTGGAAGTGCAAGAACAGAAACCCAGAAGTCAAGCGGAGGACCCTCATGCAAGTTTAGAGCCGAGGCATGTGCCTCTAGGTCAAGACTCTTCACTTGCGCCATGGAGGAGCTCAACACTCACTCCCAGGCTCGAAAGCTTCAAACTTACACGCTCTTGGGGATATCCTGCATACATCCCACACAATTGATCACTCGCTGGAAGATCCCTCCGGTTGTAGATGGGTAATCCTGTCCCTTGCCCACGTCCCTCGACAAATGGTAATGATTTCATTTTCTTAACCCAGATGTTCTTACCCTGGTGACACAACACGCTCTCATCCCGTCTACTTTCGTAAGCCTTGTATATTGCAGAGAAGTAATTGAGAGTGTCGTGAGTGCATGAGTACTCTACCACAGTACATGAATACACGTCAAAAGACCTATGCCGAGAAGAGCATGCTAGGTAGCTTGTTGCGTTGAGCTGAACAAGGACTGGCGCATCCTCACAATCTGTAAGACCTACGATCTGGAAAGGGATGTCCACAGTAAACTTGTTCCCAAGGAGTAACAAGTTAGGGTTGTTTGTGATGTTCTCAAAAGCCGGCCCCATGTTAAGGCACTGGAATGGTCCATCGTTGTAGTATGTTGCAGTCAGTGACCTTCCGACACGCGTTGGTGAGCCGGAGCAGTTTGAAAGATCTGTCGATGAGATATACCTGACCTTCAACCCAGGAAGCCTGTTGTCATTTAACGGAAGAGTATATCCCGTGAACTGCAGTATGCTGGACGTAACTGCATTGAGAACAAAGTAGTTCTTACCTCGCCGAGGATGCTCGTTCTTAAACCCGGCGTAAGGGAACATGACTTCCCACATAGAGCAGGCTCCAGATTTCCAGATCATCGTCATTCATAGACTCACAGGAACAAGGCTGGTGCATTCTTCGGTAAGGCAAATATAAGCTAGCATCCACAAGTTCACTTCCATTCTCCCAATCCCTTTGATGTACTTCACCTCGTGATACTCTGCAACTGAGGCGTTCTTTGTTGCTAACAGCCCCCTCTTGAGCTCGATTTCATGCTTGAGAGCTTCCTTGTGCCGCTGTAATGAGTCCTTTGTGCCATACTCTGCTGGAACGTTGGAGATCATGTACTGAAGAAAGGCCTGATATGAGGTGTTGAATTTTGTAGAGTCAAGGAAGTGCCACCAGCTTTGCTTGTCTGCTATAACGGAGCTACCTGACATGCCCATGACTGCTGTGGAGCTGTCTACTTCACCGAGATCTCCAAAGAACGCCGTGAAATACGCATGTGTCCTACAGAGTTACAAGAACTAGAGTGAATACGAAGAATGTATTTGTGGAGTGAGGGTCCATATCCAAAGAAATGGGGAAAGTAGTGCAAATTGAAGAATATGGAGTGGATATTCATTTGTTCGTTCCAGAAACCGCGTATATTATTTGTTCCTTTGTGTTTTGTCTTTTGATATCGCTCAACACTCTTTGGTATATCACTAGTGCATGTTGAAATCTTTCCTAGCTACATTAGCATTTTTTCTAGATTGGTGTATGTTGAGAAAGTTTCTTGTTTATATTCTAAAACTTTAATAAAATTCTGATGTTTTCCCCCTTCCTTTTCTTCTCACCCAAACTACATAGTTTAACATAGTTTATAACTTTAAACAAAATCATTCCGAGTGCCTCGTCTCCGTGGCTGGAATGTGTCCAGGCGGTGATAAATAAGCCGCTCTATCCATATCATGATTTACAGCTTATCGGATCACGACAAGTGGCATAGAATTTGGTACAACATTAACAAAAGAGTTTAGACAAGCTTAGCCAAACCAACTAAAGCAATAGCAATGAACTTTCCATACTCCAAATTAAACTCTCCAATAAGCCATGTAAAGCAGGATATTTTATTAGGGTAGCTCTTGTGTTGTTTGCAGATACTATGGAGAACACATTGGGTCTAGCTTGATAGTAATGAGGTGCCACAAGCAAGGGTAAACTTAAAGATGTTCCACTTCATGAGGCCAAAATGTCATCCTGTCCACCACTAACTCTCCATCCACCATCTGCTTAAATGTTAATCAGGTGTGTGTGTGTGTGCACCAGCGTATACTAAAATCCTGTGCGTTGTTATGCTAATGTGCTATGAAGTTCCATGCTCATCTGAAGTCTCTGTGGTTACTTGCACGAATCCTGTGTTTCTATACCAAGCCATTCAGAAAACTACAAGGTAATCTTAAATATTTACTCCTTGTACATGAGGGGTGTGTGTGTGTGTGTGTATAATTTGAATGTACAAAAATATAAACAAGCTCAGTTACCTTCCATGTAACCCCAAGAATATCACAAACTATGTTAAAACATGAGAATGCAGAACGGGTAAGAAATGAGTTTTTCCAATATTTAAAATCTTTGTTAAATAAAGCTTATATTGAAATACTATATAAAGTTTCATTTTTATTATTCTAGATTTTTTTAAAAATTTATTAAGTAATTAAATATTTTAAATAATAATGCCAAGATTAAAATTATTTGTGGTATAACATGTGATATTTAAATTTTTTAAGTGTATGATAAATATTACACTTAAATATCACATGTATATATACCCTCAAAATTTATATTTATATTTTAAATAAATTTTAGTATTTATTAATACCTTTATTAATACCACTCATTTCAGTATTCAAATTTACTAAAGCAAAACAAGTTAACTGTTCTACTGTTTAACTATAACAATGTTGTTCAATAACATATATATTTATAATATATGAAGCATATACATGTATATTGTTAGAGACACTACGACAAGGAATATGTGACATCACCTAAACTAGTCATTTTAACATTTATTAACGATTTATCTTGCATAATGAATAAGATTCTTCCACGTGGTTTTACTCAAGCATGAATCCGAACTTTTGTAAAGCTGGGACTGCAGTTCTTAATACATATGTTTTAATTTACTTGGCCACGGTTTTGATTAAATCCATGTGGCACATATGCTATTATAACGAATAAGATTGTTCCATCTGGCTTTACTGAAGCATGGATCCATACATTTATAATACATTTTTTAGTACATATGTTTTTTGCCATTTAAATCCAATTTAATTGGCCACTTGGCAGTTACATACGCATGCATCCATATGTACATGCATTCAGTTTTTTGTCCGTCCATTGCACAGTGAATACTGTCCAGCAAAGGCTCTACGACGCTGTTATCCCCTCACATTGCCAATGTGTACACAGTTATGGTATCCGGAGGGAAACTGTGTAATTTTTGATAGCTACCGAGAACAAAAATGACTTCAGATAAATACTAGATGAACTAAATCTGAAAAACATTTTTATACACAATATAATATTATTAGTTATCGTTCAGATATGCATATGACTGTATTGGAGGTAACAATGTATAATATGCAGCTTATCCCTATCCATCTTCCTATACATGTCATTCATGAGTACATTTCCAGGTGAGTTATCTCTCAATGGATCAAGGGCTACTTTGTCAAGTTTGAGGTTATTCAAACTCTTACAAACAGCTAGCAAGCTCATCCATACAAAACTGTATGCTTCAAACGGCATCCTCTTCATACTTAGAGTGCCACCATTGAGATTTCATCCCTACTGCCCTTCATGAAGCAGACCAACCATAACTTTGTATTATGGCAAAAGTCGATGTGTGTACTGACACTCGTAAGTTTTGAAAGTGTTTTAATTTACCATTATTATATCACACTAAAATTAAATCCATATTTAAACGGATATTGAAATGAAAACTATATACATTTGTATACTTAAATGATTATTTAGATTCCATCGGATCACGGACGTGGTGTGTGCGTGAGTTGCTCATATATAAATAGGCGAACCACTTTAGGTCAATTCCACGTTCAGGAGAGCTTACAAATCTAGGTTTTATTTAGTAGCAGCGGACATAGTTGAAGAACCATGGGAAGAAGAGCAGTACACAAGCAGTTTATAAGATTTGCAGTGTTTATAATGATGGTTTTAATATTTAGCTCAACAATACAAGGAAGACATCTTGGTAAGTATATAAGATCCATTGATGTAGTGAGTGAATGTTTGTCTGTCTTTGAACAAGACAGTTTCCGAAAATTCCTAACTGATTATCAAATCTTCATACTTGCAGATCTGCCATCTAAACAGGAGCAGCAGCAGCTTGATCAGGTACCTGTTAAACACTCCAAGCTTCTTAATTCATATAAAACCACTAATTTAAATTCATAATTTATATATATTAAACCATTCAAAATTATATATATTCCAACTTATATATATAATTGTTCTATAGATTAGAATGGATTATCTACGTCTGGAGCAATTTCCGCACAGTGTGAATAGAAGAAGGTTAGCACTTGGATCATCACCTCCACGGTGCAATGGGAAATGTGGGAGCTGCTTGCCGTGTAGGCCAGTTTTTGTTCCCATACAACCGGGCTTTGTCGGAACTCCAGAATACTACCCAGAAGCTTGGAGATGCAAATGCGGGAATAAACTGTTTATGCCATAATATACGAACGATGTTTTTTTTTTTTTTTAATTTTTTAAATCTTTTTAAAGTCTTTTCTTTTTTTTTTTTTTTCTCAAGCAGAGTTCGTTTCATATATATACATTCCAGTTTAGCTATATATATGTGTGTGTGTGTGTGTGTGTGTGTGTATATATATATGTATATGTAATACACATGGGACCGTATTATCATGATAACGTAGTATATACATAATGTAGATTCACACCAAATCGTACCAGAAAGTTTGCTTGTTTTAAACCTAGCTACAAAGAAATAATCAAAATTTTATGTTCAAGGTACATATATATATAATAAATACATTTAGAGTGTAATGATGGAAAGGGTTTGTACGGGGCCGTCCTCCTTGGGTGATCCGATGTGCGCTGTTTTACTGCAAGATGCTCAGAAGGAAGTTGGCAACCATTTAGTTCAATACAATAAATAAGTGCAGAAAACTCAGAAACAACAATCAAAGTTAGTAGAACAAATATATAAAAAATAACACAATCATTAACCAATATATCTTCCAATTTTGGTGTAATCTTTGTTTCACTGTTATGTGTATAATGGATGCATAATTTTATATTTTTATATACTGTGTGCGCGCGTGAGTAGAGAGAGAGAGAGAGAGAGAGAGACGTAGAGAGGTAAAGTGTTGAACCATTTTGACTAAGTTGCAAGACGCCGACTAATGTTTAAGCTACGGGCCTTTCTCATAAATTTTACGTGTGCGTGCGTGCTGTGTGTGCTCATATGTGCATTATCTTGCTCAAAATGCTGAGCAAGACAGAATGTATTTTGCATGATTAGGCATCACACACGCGCGCACCCGCACACACAAAAGGGATACAAACAAAACACAAGGAGTATATGCCTGTAAATATATCTCACACACGCACACATGATAATTGCGTTCAACAACAGCCATGAACCATGAGCAGATGACATAAATGTCTACACACACACACACACAAGCCATACGCATGCATGTGTATATCATAAATATTGTTGAGAAACTAGTTTGATGGCCCAACCAAACAGAGTTGAACATGTAATTTACACAGAAAAGTTTGAGTCGTATCTCCCTCTCTCTAACCCCGTGCGTGCGTGGTGTGTGGTGTGTGTGTGTGTGTGAGAGAGAGAGAGAGAGAGACATGTGTTGTTTGAATTATACAAGCAGAGGCAAGGTTGAGTCCATGTTAACACACGACTCTCAATCAGACATGAAGTCATGCAAACTTGATCCCATTTATGAATAATAACAAGACCATTTTAAAGAATGTAGAGCTTTTCAGCACTCGATGTCTTTTCTTCATATATTTTTCCAAAAGCTCGCAAAGTTGGCATGGGACCTTCTTGAATAGCTCTCATGCTCAAATATTATATGTAATTAATTAATTTAAATTTATGATTATAATGCTCTCTCTCTCACACACACACGCACGCACACACACCTACACACCTTGGAAGGCCACATATACATCTATCTATACGAGTCTATAGACCACCCATTGTAATGTAGCACTACGATACGCACAAACATTCTATATAAATTATAGAAGGAATTGTATAAGGGTAAAGTTCACAGATCCCAAAGTTGGTAATTTCTATTGCAGCCGCGCTACCAACTTCTTATTCTTGAGTACATACAGTTATACACTTGCTACATCTTTCTCATAGTTAACTTGTGAATGAAATACCTTTAGGAAGAGCAAGTGGTCCAGATTGATGTGCCAAACTTGACAGAACCATCCTGTGTCCACCCACTGAATGCATCACGGAGAATGCAAGTCACGGGAGGCCTGTGTAACCCTCGAAATCCCCTTTGAGCTTGGACTCTATAGCATTGACAAACATCTGTGTATTGTTTCCTGTAAACAGTCATCAGGTATGTTCATGAATGTATTTGAAGCTTTCTATCTTTCTTGCCGTTCATGAGCCACTCGTGATACATCCTTCTGTATGCATGCGTTTAATATTGAGAAATGTTATAACTATACCCTTGTGTTCTAAATGTTATAATGAAGTATTTCATGGTCTCTGTTTGCTTATCGTGAAGCTCAGATCATTTATGAACACACGCGCGCGCGCGTATGTGTGCGTGCATGTGTATTTATGCGTCTATGTGTGTGGAACACACACAGTGCTTGTACTATTGCAGCCCAGAGCCAGCTATTCTTCTTCCTATATTGCAGGTACTTAGCAAGAGGACAACAGTGTTTACATGCAAACGTTTCTTAAGCTAAGTTTGCATAGTGTATTGCCATGATTTCAAACACCCTACTGATCTAAATAAGTATACTATCCTAGAAATGTGTGTGTGTGCGCGTGCGTGAAGCTGGAACACATACAGTGATTTTTGCTGTTGGTGTCAGTACAATATGGTGGTACTGCATATTCGTTAAACTCAAATGGATCGTGTGAATGCTTCCTGAGATAAATTTGCATATGATATTTCAGATACTGGTCTATATTGTATCATGTGTGTGCGTTAGAGAGAGAGAGATTGATTGAAGGTACTTTAATGAGGGAACTAAAACATGACTTGTTTAAACAAAGATAAAGGGCTGTAGCTTGCGATGAAATGCACAGATCTATTTCCTTTCTTTCTGAGGTTGAAGAAGGTTGACATGCACATAATTATCTATGACATGTCCAGAGAGCCTGGTAACATACTCAATAGCTGTCCCGCTTTGCAAGTTGTCTGCATTAAACAACAGCCTTGTGCAAACTCAGTATGATCCAATATATTTTACCGTCGTATGCAAGCTCATCCAAACAAGCCAGACATAGTTTATGCTAGGTGATCGACACGCAGTTTGCATTGACCAGCAGGTTCCCAAGCAGGTAACTGATATATACACATGAGCAGGGGATAATGCAGGTACAGAAATCTCTCTCCTCATTAAAGTCCCAGGGAGTCCACTTATATATGTATATGTATGGTATGACCGTGTATGGCTTTCCAATTACACCATATAAAAATTTCTGTATCCACATAGTATATTCTATATATATTTTATGTACATGCATATACATAGAATATATATTCCATACATACAATATATATACATATTCATCTATATGAATACATATATTCATATATACATGTACTAGTATTTTATGTATATATATTTATATATTACATAACAAGACCTAAATAATGGAAAACTAAGTTAGGCATGGATAGATAAGGCGAAATCGATTATTAGTTGTTGCGTTTCAATTTAGAAAAATTGAAGGGATTTGAATAATTTCTATGAATATTAAGTCTTTAAAATATAAAATTAATTTACAAATTGCATGTTTCTCTGTATATCATATTTAGCCTTAACACAAAAAGTAGTAAGCTTACTTAAAATATAATATTTACACCCCTCACGTACACGTACATCGTTCGTACGTGGGAGGTGAGTGGACTCCCTGGGATTAAAGTAACCTTCAATCTCTCTCTCTCTCTCTCTCTCTCTCTCTCTCTCTCTCTCACACACACACACACACACACACACACCTACCTAGATCAGTATCTGTAATATCATATGCGAATATGCTACCGATAGATAATGCATTGGGTGCGTGCGTCGTTTGAGTGTTAACGAATATGCAGTACAGACCATATATAATTGGGTGCGTGCGTGTCTGTGTGTAATAACTCTTATCCAGCAAATAAGATCAAACAGGGAAAATGCAGGACACCGATCCATGGGTCTCGAGTGAGGCAATAATGGTGTTCTTGAAGAATCAACGGGTTTCAAGCAGATGCTCTCAAAGAAAGCACTTGCATGATCTTGAATAACACATTCAAGAAGACGGCTTTGCTCTTTAACCCTTGTATATAGCATATGCCTGGTAAAAGCATCTCCAGTGTCGGTTCAAAATTTTGCAAGGTACTTTTCTTCTCCTTAGACAGCCATTGTTCTTGTTACATCAGTGCAGGCACTTACACATTGGCTATACTTCAAATTTGCAACGGTAAACATACAAAAACAGTTTTATTCTTCAGATAAATTTGCATTAAGTATTACAATCCTTTTGAACATATTACTGATGAACATTGAATTTATAATTAGGTGTATGTGTGTGTTGGCGTGTGAATACTGTATGTGTGAATCTTCTATATATAGCTACGATCTCATATATTAATTATTCTGTAAAAGCCGCCGGAACACACCGTAATAATTTATATATTGCAGTCTTTAATTCATATATTTTGCTAACAAATATTTATGAAGTAAACATGTGCTCATGTCTTAAATTTAATAGGGAAAAGGAATTATACAGCCCCAGTGATTAATTAAAATTTAATTAATTAATAAATATTAAAAACTAAGAAAAAATGTATTTAAGAAAGTTTATATATACCAAGTTATGTATATAGATGAAATGCATTAATCCTGAAGGTCTTTTTAATTTATATCCTTTAAATACATATAAAATCATTAAAATAATTAGTTAATTTAATTGTGATTAAGAGAGGGGGCTGTATACTAAGGTTTAAGTATTTTACCAGATTGTACATATAGTTTAAGAAATTATTAAATTAGATATTTGTATTTGTTAAAAATAAAAATAACAATTATAGTTATTTTAATAGTGAGTAACAACACTGAGCTCTTATAGGAGCACAATCTGTATGTGCAAATTAAAGTTTCTAAGGTTGACACCTCCATTAAACAGTGGCATGTGAATATTGCAGACAGAACTTAATGTAACAAGTGGCAAGCATTAGAATTCCTTTGTTCTCATATAATTTGTGTTCTTTGGTCAATGACAAAACAAATTTATGTTTACTAAGGATATTGTTTATCCACTTACTATGCAACGTATGCTGATGCACGGTAAGCAACATCTTTCAGGAGATCTTGCACTTGGCTTTCATCTCATCAAACCAGCTGCAAAAGTCTTCATGCGCTTCAAGGTTGTCACCATTTGGACGAAGGTTCTCCACGCATATGCAATTGAGAACAAAGTCGAGCTGAACGTGTACGTTGCAAGCAGCTTGATCCACATGTATGCAAAATGTGGGAGCATATATGAAGTCAGATCAATCTTTGAGAGAATGCCGGTGCATGATACTGGAATGCATTGCGGATACGAAATCGGTCAAGGAGCATTAGCTTTGAGCCTCTTGGATCATATGTATTCAGAAGGATTCGAGCAAACCAGCCTAACCTTTGTTGCTGCACTGAAGCATGTGTGTGG
>PUQB01000777.1:0-100264 GCA_003024785.1 Selaginella tamariscina | reverse complement strand
ATCTACAGACACTCCAAATTTCCCTTTACTCGGACTATGCAAATGAAGTACCTCATGTATTCTATAACAGTTTCCACACACACACACACACACGCTGACAACAAGTGCATGGATTGATATGGACGATGCAATGTTTGTGAAAATGCTGAGGGACATGAGCAGGGGAAATCATTGCTATGGTATAATCCACAAATATGGAGCAAGGAAGAACCGCGGTCCGAAATGGAGACCGAAAGCATCCAACTACCGTGGTGTTTACCTTCTCAAGTCTGGTAAATGGGTTTCTGCAATAAGGTAACACACACACGCACACACACGCACGCATGATATACACGTTTGTTTGTTTTAACAGGATAGATAAGAAACAGATCCGGCTAGGTAAACATACCAAGTTCACAAGAGAGTCTTTATATGTTTCAGTTTATTTTTTATTTCAGGTGTCACTTGTACAGAGGAACATGCAGCAAGGTTGATATATTAAGATATAGAAATAGAAATAATACTTATAGTTGTTTTAATAAATTGCAGGACATACGATCGAGCTGCAATCAGGTTCTTAGGAGAAAACGCACCACTAAACTTCAACGTTAGTGACTATATACATGAGATGCCATTGGTAAACTCCCCTCAGTAAGAGAGAGAGAGAGAGAGAGAAGACAGAGGTTGACTGTGTACTGTATAGTGGATGGGCCTTCGGCCTCATGATTTCCTAGTTATGCTCCGTCAAATGACAAAGGAAGAGATAGAAGAAATACAGAATGAACAGGAAGAGGACATTACAAGTAAATAATATTAGTTATATATATATTTAGGACTGTTATTTTACAAATTAATTAATTAATTGTGAGTATTTATGCAGCCTAGAGTTAGATGAGGAAGATTCGAACGTGCTAGCTACAATAAACTTCTTGGGTGAAGGGACTTCTACTGCAGCACCTGAAACAACACATTATGATAGTGCTCTTGGGTATTTTGGGGATTCTGGTAAGGCACAGACTCGATGCATTCTCCCCATTATACTCAAATGCTTTTATATAAAAATAAATAAATAAATAAAAATTGTTTAATAAAGTAAATGATATAAATATATTTAAATTGTAATATATCAGAGTTTAACTGCATATGCTTTTCAAACAGATATTAACTTGGAGCTTAGGCTGGCTGGATGATTAACCCAATTGTAGAAGTAAAACTAGTATTAATTAGATAATACTGTTCTATTATAGTTCCATATATAATAATAACCTAACACTTTGGAAATTAGATTCATACTTTTTAAGTTTTTATCTAAATTATATTAATTAAGTAGTTGATTATTAAATATTAATATGTAAATAACTACGGTAAATACGTAAGTTACCCTAGTAATTAAAGTATATACAAAAGTTAATTCTTTAGTGAGGATAATTTATAAAGGTATAGTATAATATCTGGACTATCTTATAAGTAAATATATTATTATTTAATTATAAAATTAGCTTCCGTATATATTTTAATTACTACGGTAACCTGTAATTACATTACAGATAATATTTATATATAACTAAAATCTTACTATGTGGAATATCCTTAAGTATTTTCTTAATATCTTGAGCTTGTTGTGTCATTTTACTCTTAGTAAAATAAAATGTATTTTTATTGTTATCAGTTAAACTTATTACAATTTTTAATTCATAAAATTAAATTCGTAACCTAAGGTAATGTATGTTAATATTCAGTTTTTCACCTTAACATTTGTATATGGGTTGGATGTGAATTGAGAGGAATGGGGTTATTTAAAACATAGTCTTTAGATATGTAACATAGCTTAAAGAGACAAGAAAGCACTCAAGTTGAGTTTTAATTTTTTTAGCAAATTAAAGTTAATATGTCAATAAATTTAAAAATAAATGTGTACATATTCTTATATATTTTATAACTTACTTTACTTGTGGTTCTTTGTTATTATATTAATATAATATCTAACTTAGTAAATGTATTTTAAAACGGAACAAACAAATAAAGGTAATGTTGATAAACAAAAATAAAAAATATTAGAACAAATAAATTCATGAAGAGAAGATTAAGATAAATAAATTCATCACAACATTATCAATATTTCCTTAATTTAACTTTAACATGCACAAATATCATTAATTTAATTTCTAAGTGTTAACGGTGGCGGCGTGGGAGCATGACCCGCCGGAATGTAAGTCTATAAACTTTAATAATTTAATAACGTTTCATCGCTTTAATATCATATTTAAAATGTAATTATATAAGTTTTAATAATTTAATGACATTTTAATAATTTTAGTTTCAAGTCTAAAATGTAAATCTATAAATTTTAATAATCTTTAATTTTAATAGTGATGTTTTGAAGATGAAAAATCCTACCGTTAAATTTACATATTTTAATTTTAGATTTAGCAATGTGATTTTAATAATTAATAATATGTTAATACAATATTTAAATTAAAATATAATTACACTTGTGCACAATGTGTAATATGCATGTCTAAAATATTAATTAATACAATATAAAATTTAAAATATAGAATTAAAATTTATAATTTAAATAAAAGGGTAAAATCTTTTTATACTATGCTAATATTCTTGGTGATATATCACTGAGTTGACGTATTCAAAGAGAATATCGACTGATAATAACATTGAATATGTGGATTTTGGTCATTGGATTAAGCAAAAGGTTAATTATTAAATTTAATATTTGCATTAGAAATTTAACTCGCACTTGAACGCTTCAAATTTATCACAAATCACTAAATATAATAGTGTATTTTAATAATGTGGATCATCTTTTGATTGGAAATTTCAAATTAAAAAGAGATTGTATTTTTTTTATAAACTATATATTATATGATTTCTATATTTATTTAAATTTTATATTATATTAATTAATATATTACATAATATATTATGCATGCATAAACACACATTACACGTTGTGTACCTTTAAAATATAATTCCTTGGCATTGGTAATAGCGTGTTGGTGACCATTGAGACCACCTAAGTCAACTTACATCTAGCCTAGGGGAGTCCCCAACGACATTTGTGGCAATCACGAAGGGATAATAATCACATATGAATGGAGTTCATATAATAAGCAAAGTTGCGTAGAAAAAATTAAAGAGATGGGACTAACTTGTTTGAACAATTAAAGATCAATGAATACCAATTAATCAGGAGGATGTGCCATGCCGATCGGGAGAGGCGAATAAAGGCTGGAGAAGTGCCACGAATGTCACAGTTGGCCCAACCTCACTTGTCTGAGTTCACAATGCATACACCATATGGCCAACCTTCCTAGAATGGCCCCAACCTCACTCGTTTGAGTTCACAATGCATACACTATATGGCCAATCTTCGCTTCTAGGATGCGCCATGCCGACTAGGAGAGGCCAATAAAGGCTGGAGAAGTGCCACGAATGTCACAGTTGGCCCCAACCTCACCCGTCCGAGTTCACAATACATACACAATATGGCCAACCTCCTAAGAAGCGAAGGACTAGCACAACACCATCGAAGTTGGTTGCAAGTCATAGATGATGAAGAAAGGTATGAAGAACCCCTAACACATCCTAATGAAAAGAGGGGAGGCATCCACAGACGTCCTAATGAAAAGAGGGGAGGCATCCACAGACGTCCTAATGAAAAGAGGGGAGGCATCCACAAACGTCCTAATGAAAAGAGGGGAGGCATCCACAAACGTTCCTACTCACGCTTGGCCTAGCACAACACCATTGAAGTCGGTCGCAAGTCATATATGATGAAGACATGTATGAATAACCCCTAACACGTCCTAATGAAAAGAGGGGAGGCATCCACAAACGTCCTACGAAAGGTATGAAGAACCCCTAACACGTCCTAATGAAAAGAGGGGAGCATCCATAGACGTCCTAATGAAAAGAGGGGAGGCATCCACAAACGTTCCTACTCACGCTTGGACCTAGCACAACACCATCGAAGTCGGTCGCAAGTCATAAATGATGAAGACATGTATGAATAACCCTAACACGTCCTAATGAAAAGAGGGAGGCATTCACAGACGTCCTAAGAAAGGTATGAAGAACCCCTAACACGTCCTAATGAAAAGAGGGAGGCATCCACAGACAGACGTCCTAATGAAAGAGGGAGGCATCCACAGACAGACGTCCTAATGAAAAGAGGGAGGCATCCACAGACAGACGTCCTAATGAAAAGAGGGGAGGCATCCAAAACGTTCCTACTCACGCTTGGACCTAGCACAACACCATTAAAGTCGGTCGCAAGTCATATATGATGAAGACAGGTATGAATAACCCCTAACACGTCCTAATGAAAAGAGGGGAGGCATCCACAAACGTCCTACGAAAGGTATGAAGAACCCCTAACACGCCTAATGAAAAGAGGGGAGGCATCCATAGACGTCCTAATGAAAAGAGGGGAGGCATCCACAAACGTTCCTACTCACGCTTGGTTCTACACAAACGTTCCTACTCACGCTTGGTTCTACACATATGATCGAAGGGTTTAATTAGGCAAGGACAGTGCGCCAACTTAAGTGGTTCGATTCTCATCAGGGGATGAACTTTGAGTAAAGTTCACCCCTTAATGAGAATCGAACTCGAAACTGCTCTAATATCAAATGTCAGAATCTTTCCCTCCCCTTATGCCAACTAAGCAAAGGGCCAATTGGTGTTTATGAGAGGGCCCTTGGTCGTGATGACCCAGTTACGCTTGAGCTTTTTGTTTACATATCCCACAATCTTTACCCAGGTAGTCAACTCACCAGGTTAGAACTATAACATTTATCATGAATATTATAACCTTGAAACAAATAATCACACACACGTACTAGAATTATATAAGACTTAAATTTTCGATTTATATATGTTGTTGTAATTATGCAAATTCAAATCCAAAGTCGATGTATATTTTAAATAATGTTAATTTAGGTAGGAATATAATTATTCATATAATATTCTATTTCTTTAAATTATATATATATATATATATATATATATATGGTTTTAATGAAATAGAATTATAAATTAATAAAATTTACATATTTGCATGTAAACTTTATAAATTTTAATGTAATTTGAATATTGTGAAATGAGGGACCATCTGTGTGTAACAAATACCCCTCTATGGTTGTCACAAATGGTCATTAAGGATTCCAAAGGCTAGAAGTGGGGTGAACATAGGTGGTTTTGGTGGTCACCAGGACGTTTGTTCCAACATCCAGTCCCGGGTTCTGAGTTGGAGATTGTGTCATCCCTCAGGTTCTATGGGAATATGTGGTGGTGGCCTCTACCCAGACGCATGAGGGTCCATATAAGAGGTATGGAGTTTTGCTAGGAAGTGCGAGCTCGTTCTAGGGGGAGAGAGAGAGAAAGACACTCTGAGAGCATGGACTATAACAAGCATAGAAGGGAAGGATATATATTGCAACTTGAATTACAATGTGGCCCTCCCGGGTGGCCAATGCCCAAGAATCCATCTAAGCACTTGGACGAGACATGAGAAGAAGACAAACCAAAAGAACCCCTCCCCACTACTAGCCTACCTGCTTATATAGTGGGTAGTGTGGTACTTATTTGTAGCCCCAGTAGCATCCTCCCATTAGATGACTTCCATAGGACTAGGTACTAGTTAACTATCTTAACACACCTCCCCCATGCGTGCCATCCTCTGCACCTTGGTGGTTAGTCCAGATGATCATATCTAGCCTACTATCAACACTGCTTGACACTTGTCTCAATCTATTAATGCTGCTTGATAGTTACTATCCACCATGCCGCTGTTCCAAGTTGCTAGGGTCTCCACTCCCCAGGTCTCACCCCATATGGGCTATCCACTTTGGTGGTAGCCGTACCACTACCAACCACTGT
Source organism: Selaginella tamariscina (assembly GCA_003024785.1). NCBI lineage: Eukaryota > Viridiplantae > Streptophyta > Lycopodiopsida > Selaginellales > Selaginellaceae > Selaginella > Selaginella tamariscina. The sequence continues at coordinate 94,387 of PUQB01000777.1, read as the reverse complement.
ATTTGTTTCATGACAAAAGGTTTGTTGGCAGTTTGAAATCAATTTGACAGTTGTTGTATGTGAAATGAAAATTGAAAATGTTGAGACACACGAACTATGTTAGAGAAAACTAGTCGAACTTGTAATTTGATCAGGCAAAATTAGAGGATTCATGGGAGATGAAGTTGTAGTTAGATTGTTATGAGAACAATGATATCTATGTGAGCATGGTTAGTTTTTTCATTTCAATATGAGCCTTCAACAACGCATGGAGAAGTATATACAGTCTTCATCTCATCATGAACATATGAAGTTGTGTAATATGTTGTAGAGGCATATACTACTGAGGACCAAATGAATATATGACATGGTATGTGTTTTCTAGACTATTGGAAATGCATTAGAAAAAGACATCTAGCTTGGTGGATGAAATTAAAAAATCATTAAAACACAAACAAGGCTTCCTAGGTATTAGCTCGACATCAAACTCTACATATGGAGCATTGATTTGTATTATAGGCTTGTGAGGTGTTAGTATAACAAACATAATAAGAATATCAACTTGTACAGATTTATTCAAGAATCCTCGGCACTAAGGTTTATCTTGCAAGGATAATACAACATTATTTGTTTGTTTCTTGAATCAATCTTCGATGTTAAGGATTAATTTAAAAAACAAACGAATACCGTTTCATTTTTTCCACATTTCTAAGATTTATTTTCAAATAGCTTCCATATGCTCGTTTTGAATTGCTTAATAAGTAATGTCCTCCTCGCTGAGGATTATCTGAATGATTCATTTGCTTGCGTAATCCTAGATGCTAAGGACTAACCTGTTGTGAATTGGGACAAATAGGTAATTAAGTTACATATTTTGTTGTAGTATTGAATAATTCATATGTTCCATAATTGTGCCCTGATTCAATAAATGTTGAATTGTTTTGCAAGTAACATCATTCATGCTTATCGATTGGAAAATATATGAAAATTTTTTTTAAGGATCTACCTAACCCTTAGCCTATCACAAAAAGGACAAATTTGATATAGGAGAAGATTGAATTTTTGATAGGAGTAGGTTTCTCAAACCTTTCTTCAAATGGTATTCAATTCCTTTGCTCAAACACCTATCAAAAGCACCTCATAGGCATAAGATTAAACATATTAATTAGGCAAAAAATGTTATACAAAGTAAATAAGAACATAACATCTAGCATTTATTAAATGTTAAACTGTGTATCACGAGGTAAAGGACCACTCGAGTAAATATTCTATTTTTCTTATAATGAAAGAGGTTTACATGAAACATGCATCATCACTATCTCTCAATACCCACATGCATCATCACTACCCGTGTTGTTCGTGCAAGAAATTTGCAATTGAAAAAACATACCCCAATCGTAGTCACAAGCCCTGTATGTATATATAATTCATTTTTGTCTGCCTATTGTCTATGGATCATGATAAAGATATATTCATCCACAAATAATACTTATGAGTATGTCACTTTTCTATTAATGGATAATTATCTATAATTTTTTAACAATAAATAATTAACACCTTTTAAATTAACAAAAACTTCTTGTATACAACACTAATCTCGTAGCCGATTTTTTGAAAAAATCTAAGTACTATAGTCCATTTTCGCACTGATGCGGAGAATATGTAGGGAATATTCATTGGTTATTCTGTATGGCGGCGTGCAGGGCGCGCACATTAGTCACTCTCATGAACTTAATGTTTTCCTAATTTATTTATAACTTACAAGTGGACTCGTTAGTGAACTCACACATCTTCTTAAATTGATGCCTAAATCGAGTCAATGAAAGTAAATAACTTTCTAAATAATTATAATTTTTTAGTTTTAATTTATCAACCTGTGCCTCGGTCAGAAGTAAATGATGTGTTACTCAACCATGGTTCAGTAGATATATTATCATATGCTTGATTAATAATTAAATCAATATCTAATAATTATCCTCTTAGTTTAACCATGAGTAATAAGAACGATCACGTGTACCGCACACGGTTTTACCCGTTAGTGTCAAAAGCCTACTAGCGAATCAAATAATTAATTAAGACTTAAAAAAAGTATTAATTGTAACACATTATGCATTAAGTATTACCCAAAAAATGATTCACATAAGCAATCTTAATTAATCAAAATATTAAATTACTACTAGACGTTTCTTATTACTGAAAAAGAAAAATATTTACTTAATTTGAAGGAAATTTGGGGCTCTAAGTATTATCCAAAGGATGTTATGTGATAGTGTTTAACAAACTTTATTCCCATTCATAACCCATAAAAAGAGTTCGTTATATGTGAAGTTTACGATACAATGCATGAGATAAAAAGGATATTAAAAGAAGAGGAAGGGAGGCTGAAAGTGCTAGTTATTAAATAAAGTTAAGACCGAAATAAATTTGAATAACTCAATTAATTGAGATATATTATGTCATGCACCTTCAACATATAATAAAATATTAACATATAATATTATTATGATATTAATATATCATAATATTTTCATTTAAATGCTCAATGAAGCCATTCAATTAACGATAGTCCATCAAAATTAAACCCAACGTCATAATCCAAAATAACCAAACGTGTAAATAATGTACAAACGTGTACACTTAAAATTTAAACTCTATGGCAAAATAAATTATTATAATACAATAGTACAATATATATCTAAAAATAAAAATAAAAAAACAGTCAATTAAAATCCTTTGCTTGAGTATAGATCACACGGCTAGATAAAACAAGTTTGGACAAACCAACACGCACACGCACAGACAAATTTCACTAGATAACAAAACTTATATTTATACCTACGCTTGCCGTCTTTTAAACGATTTCTTTCGGGCTGTGCTTAAAATGTCCTCTGTCGTCTTTCTCCTGTCTCCTCTTCTTTCCCCTTGCTGTTCTTTCAGTTGCTGCAAGAATATTAACCATTACAAACTATACGTAAATAGGTGTGTGTGTGTGAGAGAGAGAGAGAGAGACCATGTTAGTGATCCTTTGTGCATCCAGAACACGTTCTTGAAGTAGTTTAACTTCGTCCTCACGGAATTCAAGAGGTAATAGCTTCTTCCCTGCAGAGTAAATGCATGTATGTATTATTGAATAAAGCAGATAAATTTATCGTACCCAGAGCTTGCTCAATTGTTAAACATGTCGGCCAATCGTACTCTGTCACAAACGCGATTGCACGACCAGATTTGCCAGCACGGGCTGTTCTTCCAGCTCTGTGTATGTAGTCCTGAAGAAAACACACATGTACATACACATACGTACATTATGCCATTAAGTTAATTACCTTAGAATTAGAAGGCAAGTCATAGCTTATCACAACATCAACGCCAACTATGTCCAGCCCTCTACTAGCGACATCAGTGCATATAAGAACTTCTCGTTCCCAGCCTTGAACTTAGAAAGGGCACCTATCCTTTTATTCTGAAAGAAAGCTTACATATGCATATATGCACGTGTGTGTGCGTGTGTGCTTGTGTGGTGTGTGTGTGTGTGAGTACCTGGTTCATTTGACCGTTGATAGGAACAGCAGAAAGGCCTAAGTTACGTAGGAGTACAGCCAGGGTCTGTGTTGACTCGCATGTCCTTGTAAACACCATAATCTTGCTTCCATAAAGCTGGTTTAAGAGGTAAACCAGATATAAACGCTGTGATATTCACGGTAACGCAGTCAGGAACTATATATACATACCATATGTCTATATATAAAGGTCCGTGTGTGTGTGTGTGATGTCAAGCTTACCTTATTCTTGGATGGAACTAATAGAAGCTCTTGTTTAAGATTCTGAGTGTCGCGTATTTGTCGAAACCTCCACCTAAAAGTAATTAAAGATATATATACATATAGAATATATATAAGCATTTACCTTTACAGGATTTTTGAGGCACGCTCTCTGGAGTTTTGCCACCTGAAAGTGTATGTTAGTAAGTAGGTGTAGGTGTGATATGATATAACGTATTATGTAATAAATACATATTATTGTATTTAATCTGCTCTCAAGCAAGTAATCATGAAGCTTCACAGGCACACACACAAAACACACATTTTTCGGAAGCTTAAGTATAAGATCTTATTTCCGTCGGAAGATTAATACCTTTTGTCATGGTAGCAGAGAATAAGTAAGTCTTTCGTTCTTTAGAAATGCACTGTAGAACTGTATTTAGTTCTTCCTCAAAGTCCTGATCAAGCATTTTATCGGCTTCATCCAAAACCTATAACAAAGTGCTGATTTTAATTATTATACACACACATTATATGTGTGTGTATATATAGTTCTTACAAGGTATTTTAATGTTCGAAGATTGAATCCTTTCGTGTTGGAGAGATGATCCACCAACCTTCCTGGTGTTGCCACCTAGAATGTTGTGAACAGTCTATGTTTGTACATACGTAGGTATTTCTGGTGTGTGTGTGTACCTTAAAATTATAAATACTTACAATAATGTGTGGTCTCTTTGCCAACGCAATTGTTTGATCAACCATGTTAATTCCACCTATAAGCTGATATTTTATGTTAATAACACTATACAAGTTGTTTTATATACTCACCGTGACACATCTCACCCAATTCCAGAACCCAAACCCTCAACCTGTTGTGAAATTTGAAGTGCCAGCTCCCTGTAAGATTACAACAGATAAGATAACATGCTATGTATGCATGCGCATACATGCGTGTAAGTTTGGAGTTAGAATGCAGGCAAGAATGGTTGACATGAAGGCAAGTTCAACAATGCCTGAAGAATTGGCATTAGAAAAGCTGCAGTTTTCCAGAGCCTGTTTCTGCCAGACCGATTATATCTTTCCCTGCATTTTCTGATTGTTACACACCGGCATATATTTTCTTATATATATGTACATACATAGACATAGCAAATGTATGTATTAATCAATATCATAGACACATAATGCATGTAAACACACCATTATTGTTAGATCACAAAAACTCTCTCTCTCTCTCTCTCTCTCTCTCTCTCTCTCTCTCTATATATATATATATATATATATATATATATATATCTGTGTGTGTGTGTACACACATCGTATGTCTGCTACATATGCATACGTTACCATTGAGAGCGTGCGGAATCACTTCCGACTGGATTTTTGTGGGCGATTTCCATCCGATGGCAGCACAGGCGTTCGCGAGCTCCTCACAGAGGCCAAGAGCCCGGAATTCCTCCATCGCCAAGAAACCCTAAACCTCTGTAACCTACCCTAAACCTATGTTCTTTCTCATCGAACCGGTGAAAAAAAAATTACAAAAATTATGAAACAAATCAAAATGTTTTTGATTACTCTGTTTTAACCTGTATTTAACGGTTTAACGTCCTTTATAGATCAACGCTTTTATATTCTCTCTAACAACACTACATATATATCTTGTCGAAAATATTAATAATAACACCAAAAATTTAATTTTTTAATTTAAAAATTTTCATTTACACTTTTACTTATTAACATGCTATTTATATTATTATTTTCCTTAGTTTACACGATTTTTTTTTGAGGAACACATATTAAAAAAAATTAACTTTCATGTTCAAAACAACACACATCGTACTTAACATTTTGAAATCTTAATTTTTAATATTTTTTATTATTTAATTTAATTTAAGTTAGGGCTTGATTAACTTAATAATTATTTATTTTTTTACTAGATTTGGGAACTATTTTGTTTCAAAAATTATTTTTGAACTAAATTTTAAATAATCAATTGCTATATCCTCAAAATATATATAGATATATATAATATTATGTGTTCATAAATATGTGTCTATTATTATATTATGAGATAATTTCATAACGTTTTCAACTCATAAGATTATTATTTTTCAAATATAACTCATACTTGTGTAACATTCTAAATAAAGATTCAAATAATAAACCATAACTAATAAATATACTTATACATGTAATATTCAAAATTGAACGGTAGAGCAATATATAATTTAATAAATATACATGCACAAACATAAATGTCTAAAATACTATAACACTAACATAAAATATTATTAATAGATTTTAATTTTTTAAAGCTATTCAAAAAATATGTTTTTAACATATATTACAAATATGACGTATTTAAATTTTTATAATTGGTTAAGATTTAAGACATCTAATCATAAAGTATTTATTTTTTCTACACTATAAATAAAATAAATCCAATTAAGACATATTCTTAAAATATATTATATTCTCTATTTAAGTTTTCTTATCTTAAACATAGGATATTCCATAGCAATTCAAGACAATTGTTTTTAAGAATTAAAATATTATCTTAAGATATATTTAATTAATGACTTAATTCAAAATGGTAATTGTAGTATTAAATATGTGTTTATTTAATTATGTTAAGATTATCTAGTGTGAAACTAAATTCATTATTTAAATTCTTAACGTGTACTTATTATATGTATGTAATTTTTAAATATAAAATAGAGCTCTTTAAACACTTTTTACATAGTATATAAATAAATATCAAAATTACTATATTAAGAAAAATAATTAAGATATTAAACTTCATGTTGTTAAATTGCATCAATACTATTTGTGTCCATTATAGAAATAATGAACTTTAGTACCATCTAAAGCATATTCATTCTTGTTATAAATTTATAAATCTAATGCCCTTCACTTATGTCGGCTTTTTTTAAGACCTAAGAATTAATTAAACGAAAGAATGGCATTTGATATAAAAGCAAAACAATAAAATTTATGAAGAACCTTAGCTCAAATCAATTGCCCATGGTTGTGTGTATTATGCACAGTAATAAATGGTGCTCTACAATTCATTAATTATAAAAACATTAAATTGTCAAAATGAGAAACAGTAATTTGATTTATTAATACATGTTAGATTAGTTACTTACAAGATGTTGATCGAGCATATAGCTAGGCAGTCAGTCCACAATAAAAGTATAACCAATGAGTGATGTAAAGATTAAATTTGCCCTCAAATGATTCTCTTAACATTTATAACACCTGTCACGACCCGATACAGGATGCAGATACAGGATACGGGTTACAAGATATTCCTACAGGATAGACCTACAGGATATTTCTACAGAATATACCTACAAGATATGCCTACAGGATATGTCTACAAGATATGCCTATAGGATATATTACATGATATGCCTAGAAGATAAGGGTCATTATTTTTATCTCATGACCAGATTAGACTCATGACCAGATTAGCTGGAGTTGTGAGTATAAAACTCCGACCTAATTGTTGTATAATTAGTTATATATCAACACCAGTCTTTCTATGATCAATCTTGTCTTGTCTTGCTCCTTGCCTCCTGCTCTTGTCTTGTTCTTGATTCCTAGTTCCTGTCCTGCTCCTTGTCCTGCTTCTGAGTCAAGCTTTCCTTATTCTCGGAATCCTGCTCACTTTCTTGTTCTTAGATTGTGGCTTGACAGTTTGATAGTAACTGCTTTCATAGCTTTCCGATTTCCAACTACTTTTTTTTTTTCATTCTTCTCTTCGTTTTCTCCTTTTTTCTTTCATAATCATGGCCGATTTTAAACAATTTCAATGCGAGCACCAAATATTACTTCATGAGCTGGCCACTTTGCGTCAAGTGGTCATAGATCTGCAAGGTTCCACCAACGCGGCGCATGTAGTTGCTGATACATCCTCCAAGGCTGCTGCGCAGGCTCTCTCTTCAAGCATCCGTGGTTTCCTTTCCATCGAACACTTCTTCGGAGCCGAAGATTAGCATGCCAAAAAAGTTCAATGGCAATCGTGCCAATTTTTAAGGGTTCCTAAATTAGATCAGGCTTTTGATCTGCATGCAACCACGCCGCTACTCCTGATGCACAAAAGATTGGTCTTTTGGCATCCCTACTAGTTAAATTTCCACGGGCTTGGGTTGCCCCTTTGCTAGTGAGCGTGACGATCCATTGATGGAAGACTTTGAAGGTTTCATGGCTGCCTTTGAAGCTTGCTTTGGAGATCCTGATAAGTACCGTTCCGCATGCACGAAATTACGAAAGCTCACACAAGGATCTCGATCAGCTTCTGTCTATGCATCCGAATTTCAGCAATTTTGCACGAACATTCTATGGGACAAGACTGCATTGATTGAACACTTCCGTTTGGGTTGAGGGATGACGTGAAGGACCTTCTCCTTACGTTACCGGATGCCCAACATTAATAGAGATCATGCAACAGGCCATTCACTGCGACAACCGCTTGTTCGAGTGTCGTCAGAAAAAATCCCGTCAGCAATTTTTACAAACCAATCCTGCAGCTATGGTACATACTCCTGCGACACCTTCTGAAGTAGTTCCTATGGAAGTTGAGAAATACAAGCATGGCTTACTTTCCGCTGCTGAGAAGCAATGTCGCTGCAGTGAGAATCTATGTTTGTATTGTGGTGAAGCAGGACACAAGGTGGCGGAATGTCTTATTAAAGCCAGGAAGTTCAAGACACGTGAAGTTGAAGTTGAAGTTCAGTGGGAAAACTTCAATGTTCACTTCGTCTAGGAGCACGAAGTTGGATGTAGGTGCAGGCTCCATTGGTGCTGCTCATACCATTCCATCATTCAAGTTTCCTGTACACATTCATCTCAATAATCGAGAGCTCAAGGAGTTTGCTCTGTTAGACACTGGTGCAAATGCATGCTTCATGGATGACACTTTTGCAACTCAACATGGCATTCCGGTGGTGAAGTTGAAGCGTGCAGTTCCTGTAGAGGTGGCCGATGGTCGTCTGATTGCTTCTGGCACAGTTACCCATGCTACCAAACTCTCTCTATCTCTCTTGCAGTCATGGCGCATTCAACTGTTTAATTTCCTTCAACTTGATCAAAACTCGATCGACTCCCATCATTTTGGGCATGCCATGTTCGTTGTTGCAAATCCTCATATCGACTAAAGGTCTAGGACGCTCATGTTTTCCTCTCCAGCAACCAGGATCAATCCTGTACCTTCCTGTGTGCATGATACATCCTTAGTGTCTGAGGCAGTACAAGCTATAGGATTGACCATGCTTGTTCCTGTATTAGTGTTGAAGACTCCTTCAACAGGATTCACCTCATGTCAGTTCCTCAGCACATCCGCAAGTTCTCTCCACTTTTGTAAGTTTGCGGATTCCTATACAGGGTTCTTCCAATCCTGTATCAGTGTCAAAGGTTCCTCCTCAACAGGATCCACCTCTTATTGGTTCGTCAGCACACTCACAGGCTCTCCTCACTCCTGTGCATCCACGGACTTCTGTACAGGATTCTTCCAATCCTGTACACTTGTTAACATCGACACATGTTTCTCCCAATCCTGCCTCTTTTTATTACTTTCTTTGTTCCACCTCCCAAGATCCTTCCTCTTTTTCAATCACAGTTCCCTCCTTTTCCTCTCCGAGTTCTTACCACTACCATGCGAACTTGCCACTGATCCTACTCCTTTTCATCTTTTTGCCTTCTAAGTAACTCCTACGTCCTCTTCTACCTTTCCTATATCTGACTCCCCTGTTTTTCAATCTCCTTCTCCTGTTCCTTCTTTTTCTCTTCCTTCTTCCCTACATCCAAGTATCACTCCTTTCAGAACGTTTTTGACAAGCACAAGGCTGTAGTTCTTCCTGTTCACAGGTCTTACGATTGTCCTATCGATTTGTGGAAGGAAAGACTCCACCATTCAGACCGATTTATGCAATGTCACATACAGAATTGGAGGTTCTTCGTTAGTACATCGAGGAAAACTTGGCATCCGGCTTCATTTGTCACTTAAAGTCCCCTGCAGGAGCACCTATCTTCTTTGTCAAAAGAAAGATGGGAGTTTACATTTGGTTGTGGACTACAAAGGTTTGAATCAAGTCATCATTTGGAACCGGTACCCGTTGCCATTGATCCCGGAACTTCTTGATCGGCTGCAAGGAGCAAAGGTGTTCATGAAGATCAACTTACGAAGGGCTTACAATCTTGTACGGATTCGTCCAGGCGATGAGTGGAAGACTGCCTTTCGTACAAGGTTTGGACACTTCGAGTACACGGTGATGCCTTTCGGACTTACCAATGCCCCAGCCATGTTCCAACACATGGTGAAGACATCTTTCGTGACAGTTTGTAGTAATCTACCTCGATGACATTTTGATTTTCTCCAAGGACCAGGCGGCTCATGACAAGCATGTACGACTAGTCCTATAGAGGCTTCGCGAGCATGGCCTATATGTGAAGTTGGAGAAGTGTTTCTTCGACATGGATACTGTGGAGTTCTTGGGCTACATCGTCTCTCCTGCTAGCGTTTCCATGGACATGCACAAGGTGAAGACTATCACAAAGTGGGAGAGGCCCAAGTCTGTACGAGACATACAATGTTTCCTTGGCTTTTGGAAACTTCTATAGGCATTTTATACAGGACTTCTCCAAGCGTGTACTTCCACTCATTGTATAGATCTTTCTCCTTCTCGTGGATTTGATGCAGTTCTTGTGGTGGTTACTATTTCTGTTTCACCAAACAAGCTCATTTCCTACCATGTCACAAGACTGCTACAGGCCAGACAACCGTTGAGTTGGTGATCCGCGAAGTATTCCGACACCATGGTCTTCCTGAAAGCATTGTTTCTGATTGAGGCCCACAATTCATGTCCAAGTTTTGGCGAGAACTTCTTTGAAATCTACAGGTTAAAACGGACTTTCTTCAGATACCATCCACAAACTGATGGGCAATCAGAACGCACGATTCAAACCTTGAAGCAATATCTTCCCTGCTTCATCAGTTACCAACAGGACAACTGGTTGGACCTTCTTCCAATAGCGGAGTTTGCCTACAACAACTCCGTTCACGCATTTACAGGCCAGACACCTTTCTTTACTCTTACAGGCTACCATCCACGTTTTACTTTGCTCCTCCTGCTTCCCTTCTTTCTCTCTTGCAGTACATGATCGTCTCCAGCATCTTCGTCATGTACATGAGGATCTCCGGGTTCATCTTCAGCAGGCACAAGAACGGTACAAGCGTCATACTGATGCTCATCGTCAACCGGCACTTGCATACAAGATTGGTGATCTCGTGTGGCTTCTTCGTCGGCATATTCGCACCAACAGCCTTCTTCTAAGTTGGATTTTCAACAATTGGGCCCTTACAGATTGCGGCTGAGGTCAATCCTGTAACTTTCCGACTCGAGTTACCATCTACGGTGAAACTTCATTCTATGTTTCACAGCTCTTTGTTGGAGCCGTATCGTGCTTCTTTTCTTCCTGGTCGTGCTTCTTCTCCTCCCCCTCCTGTGGTCATTAACGGTGAACCTGAGTACGAAGTTGCAGCCATCCTTGATTCTCATCTTCATCGCCGCCAACTTCAATACTTGGTGGATTGAAAAGGTTATTTGCCTACCAATCGCACTTGGGAACCTACATCCAACTTACTCCATACTTCTTTTAAAGTTGCTGCTTTCCATTGGCGTTATCCTGCTAAACCAGGTCCCAAGACTCGTAAAACTCGTCCTTAGGGAGGAGGTGTTGTCACGACCCGATATAGGATGTAGGATACAGGATACAGGTTACAGGATATTTCTACAAGATATACCTACAGGATATTCCTACAGGATATGCCTATAAGATATATTTACAGGATATGCCTGCAGGATACTCCTATAAGATATGCCTACAGGATATTCCTACAGGATATACTATAGGATATGTCTAGAGGATAAGGGTCATTATTTTTAGCTCATGACCAAATTAGACTCATGACCAGATTAGCTTGGAGTTGTGAGTATAAAAGCTCCGACCTAATTGTTGTACAATCAGTTACTATCAACACCAGTCTTTCTATATTAATCTTGTCTTGTCTTGTTCTTGTCTTGTCTTGCTCTTGTCTTCTGCTTTTGTCTTGTTCCTGATTCCTAGTTCCTGTCCTGTTCCTTGTCCTGTTTCTGAGTCAAGCTTCCTTGTTCTTGGAATCCTGCTCACTTTCTTGTTCCTGGATCGTGGCTTGATAACACCTTTTAATTAGCTTGAACGGGAATACTAAATACGATTTAAGAACTTTCTCAAATATTCAAATATAGCACCTCTAAACAATTCAAAATATTACAACCTATTTATTTATATTTACTATATGAAATGGATATGTCACCCAATCATTATTAATTTCATTTCAAATTTCTATGAAATTTTGAATAATGTATTAATAAATTATTTAACTAATATCAACACCTCTTTAACATTTTTAAAACCTTTAACTCTTTTCACAAGGTTATTTCCTTATTTAAAAAAACTTTACATTTTGTTAATTTGGTCATATATAATCCCTATTATAAGTTCATAAGTGTAGATAGCCTTCTAGCATAGTTAGGGTTAAACATCGTTCAATATCTTTTATTTATGATACATGGGATAGTTTTGTAAATGTTAGTCATGAGAAGTCATGGTTAAACATGGCCTTACACGCACAATATATTCTTTACATTATGAATGTCCAAGATGGTCAATCAGTAATATTAAGTTAAAATAAGCTTCACATAGGTGTATTTGTTGTCTTTGATTTAGAATTCAAAAATCTTTTTTAAACAGGAACACAAATAAATGCAACACAAAACAAAACTATATTGGTTATTAAGGCACAAACCTATATTGTGCCGCCTTAACTTTTTAAACGATAAGGGTATGTCCCACTTTGAGTTGATTCTTTGGTGGGGAGTGTGTGTTCCGGATGATTCACCATTGGTGTATAAATAGATGGAGATAGGATTAGGAAGGGATCACAGAAACACTTATTATTATACTATGTACATTTGCATAGACATTATCCTCTTACTCTCACTACAATATTCAATCTTATTCTCTATTAGTTCAGTGCGTTGGGATCTGTAAAACTACTTGCTATATACTTCTAAAGTCTGATTTTTATCATATTCTCATTTCATAAAATTCTGTTCCTCCCTTGATATGGGTTGACAATGGTGATTACTATTACGTTTAGAGTTGTAGACAGTAGCACTAGGAAGTGCCTAACCCACACTAACCAACACTAACTGTAGCAAAAACAAACAAAACCACTGGAATTCAACACATTAAGTGCCACATATTCCAAACCACATTCCACTCCTTGTATATCATTAAGAATTTGTCTCTCTATTGAATGATCCCAGAAAGACCACTAAATGGTGATTGCTCACTTGAAACATAATGCAATATGAGTTGATATCATGTTCTAGTGCCTCCTGCAAATGTGGAAACCACAGGTAGCGCATCCCCTTCATGACAGCGGTTCGCTAAAACCGAAGGACTAAGGCAATGGGTGTAGAGGATACAATAGGTGAGAGACTGAGATAAAAACAACCACACAACAACAAGAAATACCATTGCTGCAACTAGCAAAAGGCCATGAAGAACATACAACAGATGCCTAATCTAAGCAACTACTACAATTGTGTAAATCCTAACACCTAGATGGAAATACCAACTACAACGGTGTGTAGCAGCTTAGGGAACAACCGAAAACTCAAAAACGAATTCAAAATGATAAAAAATCACACTAGTTTAGGTTGTAAAAGCACTAAAGGAAATCACACATGGATCTCACAATCTACTCAGAATCTGTAATTGAAACTTGATTCAGTGCAACCTGATTGTCCAAGGATCACAACCATATAATCAATTCCAAAATTTGAGGTTGGATTGATGAGCCTTTTTCTCAAGAACATTAGACTTGGGTAAACAATTCATACAAGCCCCTCAATTAAGGTGCTTTCGATGAATATAAGTTAACATTTTTATAAACCCTAGAATCCCACCTCTATGAACCCAAGAAGAAGTCACACATGGATCTCACAATCCACTTGGAATTTGTAGCTGAAACTTGTTCTAGCACCTCTACACTATCCAAGGATCACAACCATGTATTCAATTCTAAAATCCGAGGTCAGATTGATGAGCTGTTTCCCCAAGAACCCTAGAGCCCATTTTTGCATAGATCTCTAAATTCGAGTTGAATTCAAAGTTGTCTCTTTGACATATTGTGATAAAACACTTAAGAAATGTTGTCAAGCCATTGAAGAACACAATCGTGGTCCAAAAATACAGATTTTCCAAGCCCCAAGAGGACCAGAAAAAGAAAAAGACAGCAACAAAAGAGGAGATTGGCGGGTTAAGAGATCTAAACATGAATTCAAACTCCAAAGATCTTCCTCAACGATAGATCTTTACATCCACAACCATGATTGATTTTACTTTTCACCTATGAAAAGTCTAGCCAATGAACAATGTGCAGAACATACATGTGGTGTACAATTGGATCTATAAGCCTTCTGATCTAATACTGGAGATGAGGATCTATGCAAATTCTACCCATAATTTGCAATTTTGTGTCTCCGCTGCCGCCAAGAGCTCTCCTTACATTGCTTATGCTTACATCCTCCACATGGGTTTCGTGTCAAAGTTTTTATATGGTGCCACAAATGCGACTTGCTAGATGCCAACCCTAGAAACCCTCTTTAGAAATCCCATGAAATCTGATAAAGTAACCCATGTTAGGAACCCGTCTCTTAGGAACTCACACCCCAGCCAAGTCCACAGACAATGCTCACCTCGTGAGTCAAAATGTGTGGGCTAACCAAGCTGGGAATATCGTTCCTGACTTGGCGTGGATGAGGCAATTGAGAAAACTATTTTTACGAAATGTGAACTCATGCAATCCTTTCCAAGCTTGCGAGCAGGTTAATAGACCAAAGGAGTTGACTAACTCCTTAGATGTGACTAGTCAAGGGCGTAATTCTACCAACGTTAAGAGTAGGCGAAGTTTAGCTTAACATTATGGCAACCACAGAGGTATGGTCGTATTAATAGGTAAATAACAATTGTGTGTAGGATGTACCGGAATGGGTAGATCGATACCCAAAGAAGTACTGGAATTTGAGGAGAAATTATGTCGAAAGAAGAAACTTGAGGCAATCAGTAGGTTTCGATTGGCATATCTACACCAACATACTTGAGAAGAGGGCAAGACGTGAGAATGAGCCTAACGAGAATGGTCTGCAACTTCGAGTAACAGATGAATGGATACTATCGATGGATTCTTGTAGAGCGTCAACGGTATGAGGAGATAAGACAACATATAATAATGAGAACGTGAGGATGGTACATACAATGACAAGCTGTGTTAAAGACCTGAAGAAGATTGAAGGAACGAGAAGAACAATAGTGTAAAGACAATTGGAGGCACGGGAAATAGCACAACAATAATCGGAGCATAGGGAACTTGATAATGAGGAAAATGAAAACGACACCCACAATATGAGAATAAGAAGATACGATTACTAGCACAATGTTTATGGGATATACTAGTGATTGATACACCAGAAATGATGGGAGGATTAACAATCATTGAGAAGGTGGTACCATCTACCTTTTGCAGCCTTGAGCATGAAGATACAAGTCGACATATACAACAATTTAAGAAGGCATGCGAAAGCTAATGAATTCATGGATGAATGCTATTACAATTAATAAGTATGAAACATTACTTACATTATTTAGAAATTATTATGTTTGGAAGTATCACAAGCAAGATCCGACAATCAAGTTACATGAATTATAGTAAGGACCCGTAAAAGCAGTGGAGGATTACACGTGTAGATTTCAAAGAATATACAATTGGTGTAAGATGGGCAAGCCAAATGAGCTATTACAAGCAATCCAAGGATTAACAAAAGAGCTTTAAAGTTGTACGTGGCTTGTGAAATGGTTATAGAAGAACTTTTAAAAGCACTAGATGATGTAGCTTACAATAAACATCTAAAGAACCTGGGACCACATGCGTGAATTACATCCATATTGGTGACATCCAATAGTAATGATTATTTCTGAACCACATACATCATATTCCAAACTGGGTTACAATTGACATTCATATTTACGATCCATTGTAAGTGGTGTGGAATACATGTGTATTTTGATTGATGAATTTGTCATTATTTTGTCATTTTATATTCGATAATAATAATAACATATGATAACATGTGTTGGAAGGACAATGTTGTAGTGATAAAGTTTTTGAACACTATGCCAATGTTTATTAAAAGAGGGACTCATCAACATTAGTTTTGATGTGTTTCATGTCCAAAGCTGATACCAAATGAAAGATAAAAAAGATAAGCTGTATGTTTCACTACATGTAATCTGTGTGGCAAGTGACTAAGAATTGGATCTAAATAAACATAAGACTGAGCACATGACCTTGGTGTATTTCTAGGTGGAGAAGCTAGTGGTGTTAAAGTCTTTTCAAGATGTGTAAGCGTAAAATGTTCACATTTTGAAAGTTTGGTTGGCCTAGTGGATTAAGCAAGAAGACCATATTTAGATGGTGAAGATTGTGATCTAACATAGGAAGGTTCCCACCACAAAGAACATAAAGGTGGTTCACATAAGAGTGAGGAGGGCAACAACTCACAAAGTGTGTGCCCTTATTAGTAGCCATAATGCTGAACCTTACAAATGCCACCTTGCAGAGTGTCAAGATGAAGGCAACACTAATGAGAAGATATTTCAGGTCTCATGTTCTCATTGATATAGTTCATTAAACTTGTCAATTGAAAAGTTTGTGTCACTAACTACCATTATCAACTCATCAAACAAGAAGGAACACATAATAAGTCATGACTTTGCTTTGTCAATTAATCTTTATGTTTGTATTGTGCATAGAACATTTACACCATTGATGAGCTCCATTCATAAGCATGACATTGAGCAAGAAATTTCCAAATTCAAGGAGGAAGAAACTTAGATTTCAAGACATAAAAAAAAAAGAGGTACACTCAATAGACTTGGCAATTAAACAAATTAAAAAGCTGAGTCAAGTAATGTGTTTGGGTCTTATATGAAAAGGAGGGACTCTATGCAATTGCTTAATAGAGGATCATCAGTGTTTCATGCTCCGAGATTCTTGTGTACAGGAGGTATACAAATGCCATCAGGAACGTGGAAATGTGCAATAAAAGATGTAATTTTGTCCTCATTCTTCAACCTATTTACAAATGTCTTATGTAGGTTGTTCAAGTGCCTAAGGTGTGGCATATTAAGAAAGGACTTAAATATAAAAAAAGTAAAAGTTCTTTGGGAAGCAAACTTCAGGCTAGAAAGAAGTAAATAAACACCAATATGCTCAATTGCCACACTCAGGAAAAGACTCTGTCACCACTAAGAGGAGTGAGGTAACACGAGTGCCTTATCACAATGGCTATTCAATGAGAACCCCTTACAAGATGTCAAATGAACAAGAGAAGAACTATAATCATGCAAAATATTCCAAGAACATATCATCGGTATATGTAAGTGGTGCAATAGGGAAGACATGAAACTTTCATTATTTCTCAAAAGTTGAAGGTTACCATCACAAGTTTTTCATGTTATACTTGTGTATGTTTTTTAGAAAATAAAAAGTTAAAGTCCATGTTTTGTACATATACTTCACATGCTTGAACTAAACCCATACATCACTCTAATAGTGTGTTATAAAGCATAATCAATTGCTTGGTTGGTTGTGTGAGAAGCAATAATCACTTGCTTGTTGGTTGTGTGAGGAACAATAAACCTTCAATTATTGAATTTTAGACAAGTTAATAAGTAAGTGTTTTTAGTCTTAATACTTACATTACATTGAACATGTCTTCTCATCGTTGTAAATGGATGAAAATTCAGTCAATAAGATTTTCCTTTAATTTTTGAAAACATGTTTTGCATTAGTTTAAGCTTAGTGATTGGCAAATATACATAAGTTTTTTTTTATGGAAAATTCTTCGTATATGCTTAGAAATTAGGGAATATTTAGAATAAACCCAAATATTCTCTCGTGTGTATACTACATCAGTAAATAGACTGTACTGTATGCTACTTTAACAGTATATGTTGATTAATGTAGGTGTTTATTTTATTAAGGGACTTGATTAATTTTAGGTAAATTTGTTATATTATATTACTAATGAATTTAAAAAGGTTTTAATGTGTCCATAAATATCTACATATATACACACATACATACACACGTATGTGTGTGTGTACATATATATACATACATATACATATACATATATATTATACATATATAATATGTGTGTGTATGTATATTTTTACATGAAATATATGTGATTCCATGGAGCTTGTTAAAAACGTAATATATTATATTACATTCTTTCTTGTATATAATTATATTTTTTTCTAGATTATCCAATTAAACTATATATTTAAAATATATGTATCATTGATTTCTAAGCTAAGTTTCTACTTATAAGACATATTAGTATTATTATTAAATTAATATGAAACCTCTAGATCATATTTCGTTTTCTTATATTGAGAGAGTTTGTATATAAACTCAGCATGATCAGAAGAGGTAGCTGATCTAGAGAGAGAGAACTATGTATAAACTGATTTCTCTACATACCGTGTGGGAGCTACTAAGCACTATGGACATAAAAAAGAGAAGTACTTTATAGAGTATATACCGCACGCACGCACACACCCACGTGCAAACCTTATGGGAAACCTGGGGACGAAAGAGCAGTTCTTCTTTCAAAATCCTTGCGCTATACATCTCGTTTTGATTCACATGATAAACTGGTGGCTAGTAAAACCCACATACTTGTTATTAATATATATAATACATACTATTTTGCTATATTTTATTAATGATTAAATAAGAGTGAATGTTATTTATAGTTATTTTATTTATCATTTTAACTAGTGTGTGTATACGCGCTAGTTAAAATGCCATTTGACAAAAGTTTGTTATATGAAATAATAAACATTACACACACACATATATAATACACATACTATATATTATATTGTATGTGTGTGTGTGTGTGAGAGAGAGAGAGGTGTTACAGATTAAATATATTCGTATCTTAATATAACATATACAGAAGTCGTACATTCCTACATCATGTTTTCCTCATCGGAGCCGTTGGTTTCATGCTATGTATTTAGTTGCTGAATTGATACCATGGAATACATGTATAAGGAGGGGTGTATATTAAACCTACATGTATTCCAGAAAAATGGCGTCCTTATGTGTTATTTTTTTTCTTTCTTTTTTTTTGGCCTGGGTAGAATATCTTTAGTGATAAGAACTTTATATATACATATACATATGTACAAAAAATGTGTACATAAACATGCCAATTTATGCGTCAACGTTGACAGAACCTGTGAAATTTTTCAATTAAATATACATGTGTGTGCATATTCAAATATATGTACGTGTTAATTATATACATACGCACGAATTGTTTGTGCTGGTGGTGCCGTTGCACAGAATCGGTACGCTGGTGGTGATGCCGACTTGAGCTCAGTTTTGGTGGTATGTGTATACTCTTAAATACGTCACTATGCATGTATAAATAATAACTTGTTACAGCAAATAGCTGACTTTACATGTCACAGTATTTAATTTATATATTTAAAAGCTATAAGTTTTTTCTTTATAGTTCCTATGCTTTTCACTGAAGGAGTTTCTTAACATCCAATATTCAATTATTAATCTTTTAATTAGAAATTTTACGTAGTTGACTTGTTTTTGTTGGGACACATTTGTTTATGACAGCACATAATTTTGTCGGGAATATGTTGTCATCTTCAACGGTACTCCTGCTATATCTCCTCCATACATACACACACAATGTGTTAATATACGAGAATCATTCTGATTTCTCACAGACTATAATAAATTTGAGATAAATCTGATGTCATTACATAAGATACTTTGCAGCCGGTTATTTTCGATAATCAACTAAGGCGCGATAATTCTATATAAATCAGACCTGAATATAGGTCGATTGATTCTCCTTTTTAGATCACGTCTTCTTCTTCGGCATTTCTATTTCTCTTCAGAGCCACATGAATTCGGTTAAGGATGCTAATCGTGCACTTCGTGAAGCTCTTGATAACTGTTTGTATCACCTATCCACAAAATGTAAAATGGAAGTACCAAACACTGCTGCAATGAATCCTTTACAGCGTTATGATTGGATTCAATCTCTCACTGTAGCCCAGGTAGAGACACATGGGACATGGTGCAAGGTTATGAGGAACGCGTTGGGAACATCAGCAGGTTCTACATCGACACACAGTTCATGTCTGGGGAAGTTAAAGTCGTGGAGGAACACATTGGATCAACAGAGTCTGAAGAGTTCAAAGATGTAATACAGAACCTGAACGACTGCCTGGACCAAATCCAGGTGCTCATGCAGATTACGATGAGGCTGGCATAGACGAGGGGAGGAGGAAGTGAAAAAGCCTTGTCCAAGGCCATCGACAACTTCCGAAGGAGTGTCGCCATTTTGGAGGCTTGGGGCCCAGGAGGCCTGGGCTCGAATATTCAAGAATATTCTAGAATATTTTGGAATATTCTTTCTGGTCGGCAGTATTGGCCTCAGTCGGCAAAAAAGAATTCTATTAAAACTGTTGTATTTCTTTTTAATTTTTTTTTATATTAGCTTAATTTATTACTCAATATACATTAGCTAAAGTTTCTTCTTCATCTTAAGTAAAGCTGCAGTTCTCGAACCACCAGTTACGCTTGGACGTGGAGGTGTTTGAGTAGGTAACTCTTCTGGTCTAATGTTCTCTGCAAGCTTGTTTGTTGCCAACCTAGAGAGTTCGAAACTCTTCTCGGTTCCTATAATATTCCTTCCGAGCTCGACGGCAGCTAACAATGATGACCCGGTTCCGGAACCAATATCCCAGACTAGGTCGCCAGGTCTACTGAGACGCTCGATCAAAAGCTGCATGAGTCGAACACTCTTCGGTTGAATCATAATCCTGCACAATCTTCCATTAGGATAAACATAGCAAAGCACTTCCTTACCAAGCCTCCTGATAACGGTCGGCAGTGTCGACGAGGATCGTGTTCGTCAACGCCAGAGGGTTTGGCCTCTTCGACTTCTTCTCAGAGCTTTGCAGCACCAAGAGAACTAACAAGTTATCCTGCCACATAGACCAAGTTAAACTTGAACTTGAATAGCTAGCTTACCTTAATTTTGTCACGGTATCCCCAGCCTCGTGCACGGTAGACGCTGTAAGTCCCTGCAACCTCCAAGTTGATTACTGCAGCCGCCTGAATCACCGCCGAAACAGAAGGAGAACTCGCGAAGACGACCATGAAACCACTCGCTGCCAAGTGCATTCCACTGAACTGCAAGGCCTCCTCAAACTTCACCGGATCTAGCTGCACAATGTCCTTGTTGATGCTAGCACCTCCATATACAAGCTCATTGGGCAAGTCGAGGATGATGAGGTTGAAGCCGTATTCACCTACCACTTCCTGGAACAACGTTTGTGACTCAACCGTATGTAGTCTGTCAACCTGTTCTCGGAGCTTGGTGTACACCTCTGTCTGGGAAGCACCTGGCTCGAAGAAAGACCTGCTCATCTCCTCCATGTCGCACACAGCTAGGTCGTAGGATCCACGGGATGCAGCCAGGGTCGGGATGAAGGTCATCAGGTCGTCCTTGATGTCCAAACTAGCTACAAGTGGCTGTACCTCATTGATTGTAAAGTCGAATGCTGGCGGAGGTGCTGTAGAAGAGCTTGGTCCCGCTCCCGATCCCTTTGCAGGTGTAGTTGTCTTCCGCACCGTCTTCTTCATCTTGCTCTTCTTGATAGCCTCTACTTCTTCTGGCTCCCAAAGAATCGCTGGTAGATCATTGGCGTGCATGTCGAATAGTGTGCTCTCCCAAGCTGGTGGCTGTTGCGACGGACAGTCGAGCCAGAATGGAACATGCTCCCGTTCGAACGGTGTTAGAGCTCCTCTGCTCTTCGACCACATGTGAGGCTCGCTTGTATGATCTGTCCACAGCTTCATCGTATGGGACGGTGTCATTTGCTTCGCCAGTATGAACCTGCAACACAAAGTCAGACAGTAGCAATGCTGGATTGAAAGCTTACCTCCATATCATCCGACGCGCAGATTCCTCACGCTCCAGAAACTCATTCGGCTCCATCGAATAAGTGAACCGTATGCAGTCATGGAAGGGCTGAAAGACCAGGCACTTGCTCCGAATTCTCATCTCGTCAAACCAGCTCATGAAGTCGACATCCGTTCCAACTTCTTCACCATCCTCTCGCAACCCCTTAAGGATCTGAATGGCTTCCTCGCGCACAGCCTTCCAATATAAGTCCAAGGTGAACCACTTGATCCACTCTTTGTCCTGCATGCCCGGTAGCCCAAGTGTCTGTTGTTCTGCCTTGGATTCGAGACGGGTGAGCTTGTTGAGGTATCGGAGTCGCAGCATGTTTGGAATCTTCGCCCTTGACATCGCATACAGCTTCTCAATGCCCATCCAGCGACACTGCTTATGAGAGATGTTGTCACCTTCTGGAACCACTCCTCCCCCAAGTCTGGGTCTATGATGGAGAGGAACTTGTGCATACGCTTGTCATGCTTCTTGTATACTAGCTGCTTCAGGTTCACCTCAACCTGTGGATTGCCCTTAGCACTGGTGACTGCTCTGTCGAGATCATCGTCGATCTCGTTCTGCACATAGAACAAGTTAAAAATTTCTTTCCTATAAATTAAATCGGAGGTTACCTTGAAAAGTATCTTTGCGCAGATCAGGTTCGGAAGAGGATGCCAAGCCGTCTTTCCTGATGAACTCTCCTTCCACTTCCGCACCTCAAGACGATCAACCTCCGTGAGTGACTCGAGGATTTTCTGAGTTCCTTCTGTACTAGTGCAGACCGCCTTTACAGCGAGGAGAATATGTGGTAGCGTTGTTTCCACAGATGTTGCTGAAGATCTGTTCAACGAAACTGTAAGTCTAAACTCTTAACAAAAAGAAAAGAAAATACTCACATGTTAATCGATTGGAACATCGAAACCAATTGAAGAATGTCGAGGTTCTCCGTGGAGATGAAACTCGATCGAACGCGAATAGCCCATCGCTGGTTGTCCTCTGCATCCTCTCGGTACAGCTTCTGCAAAGCCTGTAGCCTATGGTTCCCGTCCCAACAGCTAAACTTCCTGTTTGAGAGCCTTGAAGCCCACTTTGTACTCCGGCTGAGTAAGAGCTTGCTCGAAAGACCGGTGCTGCTCGTACTGAATCGTGTCCTTCGACAGCTCCGATAGCTCCTCAGCAGTGAGTCGATCTCCGATGGACAGAATGAACATGGCCGTGTTGCGTAGATAACCAGCCTTCTTCAACGATGACACCAGCCTGTCCAAGTCCCCTGGGTTCACTCGTCGAACCACCTCGTTGGAATGTATTCTGCAGATGGGCACATCAGGAGGATCACCAAGTCCCTTGATAGTAATTTTGTCGAGCAGGTTTGCTGAGCTCTCCAAATGCAGGCTCGCCGGTATGCTGTATAACTCCTTCGGCTCCTTATCGCTCTTCGCCTTCTTGCCTTTTGAATCAGCTTTCCCGCGGCCTCTCTTTTTGCTGACTGCCTCCTCCAAGTCGTCCTCGCTAGCTTCAGCTGCCTCTGTCATCTGCACTTGCTCGTTCAGGACTGCAACCTCAGCGGATGAAGGAGGCAACTGCGACGAGCTCTCCGGGAAATCTGTGATTGTTGGTGGAGGCTGTTCTTGCTCAACTGCTACTACTCCAGACTGAGTCACTGGAGGATCCTCCTTTGGTACATTAGATGGTTCTCCTCTCTTGCCTCGCTTCTGCTTCGATATCCTCTTCTCTTCCCGTGGCTCTTCATCAGGCGCAGTCTCTAGTAGACGTTTTGAAGCTCTCACCATTTTGGGAACTCTGGAAAGTAAACACACAAGTCAATTGATGAGGAGTCAAA
Organism: Selaginella tamariscina; assembly: GCA_003024785.1. Taxonomy (NCBI): domain Eukaryota; kingdom Viridiplantae; phylum Streptophyta; class Lycopodiopsida; order Selaginellales; family Selaginellaceae; genus Selaginella; species Selaginella tamariscina. The sequence continues at coordinate 70,634 of PUQB01000777.1, read as the reverse complement.
ATAAAAAAACAAACAAAGATGACTAACCTTGTGGCTGCCGACTCAAGCTAGATGCTGCCGACCCTCTCAGTCGGCAGAGAGATGTAGAAGAAAAACCTGCCGACTGAGATAGTTTTGTGCCGACTCTGTCAGACGGCACAGAAGAGATAATGGTGCCGACTGAGATAGGATGGTGCCGTCCCTCTCAGACGGCACAAATGGGAAGACCCATTAACTGTTTTAAAAGAAATACTTGAGACGCAAAGAAAAAAAAAAACTAATTCAAAATACCTTGTGGCTGCCGACTGAAGAAGGATGGTGCCGTCACTCTCAGTCGGCACAAATGGGAAGACACTATAACTCTGAAAAAAAACATTGTTATACGGATACTTGAGCCGCAGAGCAAAATATAAACAAATTCAAAATACCTTGTGGCTGCCGACTGAAGAAGGATGGTGCCGTCACTCTCAGTCGGCACAAATGGAAGACACATTAACTCTGAAAAAAAACAATTGTATACGATACTTGAGCCCAGAGCAAAAATAAAAATATCAAAATACCTTGTGGCTGCCGACTGAAGAAGGATGGTGCCGTCACTCTCAGTCGGCACAAATGAGAAGACACATTAACTCTGAAAAAAAACAATGTGATACGAATACATGATCCAGAAAGCAAAAAAAAATATATCGAACATACCTTGTGGCTGCCGACTGAACTAGGATGGTGCCGTCACTCTCAGTCGGCACAAATGGGAAGACCCATTAACTCTGAAAATAAAAACCTTGTGATACGAATACTTGAGCCAGAAAGCAAAAAAAAACAAATCGAAAATACCTTTTTTTGCCGACTGAACCAGGATGGTGCCGTCACTCTCAGTCGGCACAAATGGAAAGACCCATTAACTCTGAAAAAAAACATTGTGACACGTATACTTGAGCCGCAAGGAAAAAAATAAATAAATCGACGATACCTTGTGTTTGCCGACTGAACCAGGATGGTGCCGTTGCTCTCAGTCGGCACAAATAAGAAGACCCTATATCTCTGGAAAAAGAAATACATTGAGCAGCAAATCATAAAATACAGAAATTACACATACCTTGTGGCCGCCGGCTGAGCAGGATGGTGCCGAGAATCTAAATCGGCACAGAAATCTCCATTGTTATACTTGGGCGCTGCACGAATCGAGTCGAAATGGATGGCGCCGCAGTGGAAACCGTAACTCTGAGATCTGAGATTAAAGAAACCCTCTGGATCTACCGCAGTGGAAACAGATCTGAGATTGAAAGAACCCTAGCCGCAATGGAAACAGTAAACCCTATCTACCAAAAAACCCTAGCCGCAATGAAAACAGTGAACCCTACGGAATAAATGTGACATTAATATTTAGGGTTTATTTTAAAATATGTGAATAATTGGTAAATGTGAAGATATTTCAAATCATAAAAGGTAGAAATTAAATTAAATCGGTGATACTAGAGAGGACATCATTAAGAACACTGTGAACTGGGCAGCATAGAATTAATTATATACAAACGTGTATTCACGTTTATTGTTAACGATTGTAATTTTTTTTGGTAAGAGAAAGTGTTTTAATCTTTTGCTTTGCTTTCCTAAACCACCGAGCTTTCTCCTTGCGTTGTCATGGCCAGAGTTACCTATGAAGGCATTGACAAAGATTTCCCAGTCGATGAAGATGGAAATGCTTTTGTGTTTGAACATGATCTTCACATTGCTTTCAACATTCCTTGTTGGTTCAGTATACATGTGGTTCAATTGATGTCAGTTTCTGCGAGTTCTGGAGAAGATGTGGAGTTGTTACCAGAAGGCAATGCATCAAACCAGTTTGTCTTTTACACATTGTGCCCGGCAAAGGGCCCGTTGTTCAGGTTGCGGACAGAGGAGCGTGAGGAATCCATGCTGGTGTGTCTTCTAAGAGCAGACAAATGTAGGATAGGGAAGGATCTCATTGGTTCGTCTGAAGTTAAACGAGTCTCTGAACTACCGCAGATATACAATGGAAATGTCATTTTCGAACTTCCCCCTAAGACAGAAAGCACAGAGAAGTACTCGGGGATGAATCGCAAGGATGGCTGCTACCATTGGACACACCCGAGCACAACACACTGGCATGTTCCGGCGCGAGTCAGTCGAAGTTCATGTGTCGGACATCTCCAATGCATCAATCCTACTTGCCCCTACTTGGCTTTTGAGAAGAAAGCAAATGAATGTCACTTCAAGGGTGCTGTGGAGAAGGCAAAGACAACTGAGACAGGCAAAGTAATAGGCATAAAATGTAAGCATTGTGGAGAGGAGCCATTGCTGGTGCACACTTGTCCGGCTTATGTGTACTACATTCTGCCAGACGACATTTCTTTTACAAGGTTGTTCATTCACAGAGGTGTTCATCAGCATCCAGTCAGCCCCTCAGTGTCAGCTTCAAACGTTCAGCGAGCCAGATCTAGTGTCAGCAACGTGGTAAAGAGCAGTCCGCGAACCAATCAACGAGTGATTGAGTTTCAAGCCGCGCGTGAGCTCATCTTTGAAGAACTTTTCAAGGAAGAAGGAGAAGTCTCGTACACTGGTTTACTCTCAAAACTTGAACCTCTAACAAACCATCGAAGGTATTTTTTTTAGATCTCTACACACTGACGTGACCTTTCTTTAGGACTCGGGACTGGATTACACAATCAAGACAGAAGGAGACACACTTTAGAGAGGGTTACGAGGGTCTTCTGGAGCTGAAGACAAAGCTGCCAATACCTTTCATTCACGTCATACATGTTCCAGGGATGGAACTGCATGGTGCTGAGGAGCAGCCTCTGATCTTCAAAATGACAGTTGAGGGACCGGGTTCAGGAGTTGAGTACATCAGAAGGTGTCAAAGTGGAGGAGACCTTCATGATCAATGGGTTGTTCTGGACCACACGCACCGCATACCAGACTGGGCGACAATTGGAATACACCTTTATGACCCATTGTAAGTTGTAAAACTCTTCATAACACTTTCTAATCTTCGTTATCTAACGCTCTCTTGCAGTGTCAGATCCATGGTGACTATAGCTTACGCAGATATGTGCCGCGAAGATAATGTTGCAGTGCTGAAGTTCTTGAACACAATGCTAGAGGTTTGTAAGAAGCAGGGTTTGGAGAATGTCAACTTTGCTGGTTTCATGTCGGATGAGGCTGGAGCGATATGGATAGCCTTGCGCCAAGTATTCAACAACGGAGCAAAGATGAAAGGGAGGGAAAGAAGCTGTCTGTTTCACTTTATGCAATCTGTGCGTCAGGTGACAAAGAAATGGATCGCAGAAGAACATCGCGAAGAACACATGAAGCTTGCTCGTGCCTGGCCTGCAGCACTGAATGAACAATCTAAGAAAGAACAACTGGCAATTCTCGAGTCTTTCTGGGAAGGACGAGCGTCAAACATTCGAGCTTTGAAGACATGGCTGTCTTGGTGGATCAGGCATGAGGACCACATCTCCATGGCGGAACTGGGAGACATGACAGAAGAAGGACTCGCGAGCGTTCCAACTACAAACAATGCTGAAGTGATTCACGCTAGAGCAAGAAGAGCAAGATTGGCCAAAAGAGTACCACTGCTGGAGGCGACAATGTTAGACCTCACCGATGCAGTTATGCAGAGTGCGAAGGTGAAAGCGGCAATAGAAGGGAGGTATACAGGGTCAGGGCCTTCGAAGGAAACTCTGTTGAAACGAGTGCAACGCAAACTCTCTGAGGGGAAAAGTGTATCTCCATCAACAATTATTAATCTGGTGGAAGGCGAGGAACACTTGACCAGCCCGGAGTTCACGTGTACCACTAACGTTCGAGTGCAAACTGTTAGGAGAACAGTCACAGGAACAGAACAGTCTGATGCTCGACGTTCACACAGACATGATGTAGAGTACACAGAGCGGGTGGTCCAAAACAACAGGAGAAAGAGGTTAAGGTTCGAAGAGGTTTCGGAGAGAGAGATTGCTCAAACAGAGTGGGCCATCAGACGAATCGGAGCATCCAGTAAGGTTAAGTGTTTGGGGATGAATCAGGAAGGAACTGCTCTGTGTGGAAAACCAATCGGTTATCCAAGCAGAGTGCCAGCACCAGGATTCTATGGAAAACGAATGTACATTGATGCCTTGGGGAATGAGGAGTATGTACAACAGATGATGTGGTTCTGCCCAAAAGATTCAGGGTGTTTCACGCGGCCAAACGGCAAAATTCTTCGGTCACGTATTCCAACACCACCAACGGTTTGGCCTGTGCTCAAGGAAACGAAGCTGACAAGTGAGGAGGTCAGAGAACTACAGGATGCAGGCTTTGTTCTGGAAGGTTTACAGGGGATGGCAGGAAGAGTAGATGAGGGTCAGAAGGACAAAACACCATCGCCACCACGTGGAGCTGGATCTACAACAATTCCACCTTTCGAAGGACGTATGGTTCGGACTCCAACAAAAATGTCTAAGGAACAAGAGAAGAATTTCCGCAAGGCCAAGACGTTTTTAGGTTGTGTGCGAAATGTTGAAGTGACAGCTAGAGGACGGAAGGAGGCTTTCGTTGTGTCGGCAGGAAATGACTCTGCAAAGGTGACTATTAATACTTATCCTTCATGCAGTTGTTCTACATTTCAGAAGAGCAAAAGTTGGAGCCCATGTGTACACATGTACTTCGTCTATAGCCGTGTGCTTGGCTTGAACCCGGAAGTCACATATTTTCTACAAAGGCGATCGCTCAGTGACATGGAGGTCCACCGTTTGCTGGTGAATTGCAACAGAGTTCATGACCCACCGGTGCTACAAGGATAAATGGTTTAGGGTTTAGGATAATGTCTTATTAAGCCAGTGGGCATATATTAAGCCAGTCGGGCGTATATTAAACCAGTCGGCATATTAAAAAAACTTATATATTCTAGAATATTCTTGAGAATATGCTAGAATATGCTAGAATAACCCTAGAATATCCGCGAATATACTAGAATAATATGAAGCCTCCTGAGCCGGAGCCTCCTTTTCGCCGAGACCTTCCGAAGTGTGCTGATGTTTTAAAATACATTAACTCTCGTGTGTTAGGTAAATACAGCAATTCTGCATTTTCTTTTAGCATTTTTTTAAACAAAAAAAAAAGCAGTAAATACATCAAGATTTTCAAATATTATACAGAATTGCTAACGCTCTAAGACTTCCTATCGTATATTTCAATTTATATATATAACTTTATAACTGTATCAGGTTTTCTAACTCTCTCGAGAGTTTTTAAATTCCCTCTTTAACCTCCTCATTATCTAACGGCTCAACTAATAACCCAAAATCTATACCAATTCTTATTCCTTTGTAAATTCAAAACGTATTTTATAAGAGTTTCATCTCGATCTTTCTGTTAATTTAGTAAGTGTTTCATCGCCTTAATTCAACAACGACCTTCCTGCTAATTCAATTGGAAAAAAGTACACAATCAAATATGTAAATTATCTATTGATAAAATTAAAATGCATTAACCAGCATTGTTGTAACCCTGAAAACCAGTAAAAACTGAGAAAAAATCAATAAATTAAATAATGCTTTTCTATTTTTATTTTTCGTTGGTATGTATTGCGTAATTGCTTAAATATAAAATGTGAAAAAAGAAATAATAAAAGGAAGAAGCAGAAAGAAACAAGGAAAGAGAAAAGGAGATAACATGTAAAAAATAAAACAAAAATCATTTTCTTTTATTTTCATGATTATGATGAAGATGGACCTTTAAATTTTGAAATAAACTTAAAATTCTTGAATCATTTGTATTGTTGATTTCTATCAAACATGTAGCTTTTATCATGCAAGTTCAAAGGGTGGGTTCAATATATTAATTTTTCAAAACCATGCTTTTTTAATTTATTAAGAACAATTAGAGTTTGAAAATCATTATGCTAAACCATTATTGCATTGAAAAATCACTTTAAAAGCCAAAAGTTTTGCCTCTTTCGTATTCCTTCTAACAATTGCAAACCCTTGTATGCTCTTTTAAAAATTGAAAAATCTCTCATAGTTCTTCATGTAGTTCCCACCATGATTTTGAACTATTATTTTTCATTACACTTCATTAGCTATTTCAAATCATGTCTCTCCTACACATATTTTGGTGCACTTACCTCCTTTCAAAAGTTAAATTGTCATATTTTTAATTACGATTACTCTTTACTTTTATGTTAATTATCGTTACCTATTGACTAGCCTTTAATAAGAAATAGTCTTACCTAGTACAATTATGTCAAAGATTTAACATGAAAAAGCTAACATGTGAGCAACATTTAACTTAATTATTTCAAAATAACCTCAAGAGTTTGGCTTAGACGTTCAAGTAAGTACAAGACTTAAGGTCGCCCTAAGTCCCTTAGATTGACTAACTCGAGTAAATTTTAAAATCCTACCCTATACATGCTCATGCCCTAACCCCATTAAGAAGACATGCTCTACACTACCCTATGACGAAGCTAAAGCATCATAACCTTGACACAAGACTTCACAAGATGTGGTTTTGTGAAAAAAACCACATCAAAATACCAAAAGAAAATCACTTTAGAAAACATCTCATCTCATCCTAAGATTTTGTGTCCCATGCTTTGGCACTAACCTCAACTATAGCTCCTTCAATGCATTCTTAAAGAAGTGGTCAAAGAAGACTTGAAGTTCATGTTGCTTGATTGCAAACATTCCTATAATGAGCTTTATTGTGTGTGAGCAGTGTGATCTCAAAACTAGAAGTGAGATCTAGTCTTATCTTTGCCATAGCATGACGCAAAACACTTGAGATCTTAATAGTCATGGCGCTTCACGTCCCAGTCATGGAGAATCTAGGAGAAAATAAACAGAAAATTAGAACCACATCTTTTAAGTTGGAAATGCATACTTTTGAACCTAGATTTGCTTGCCCTTCATTGTCATCCTTTAGTTCTCTTTGAAGCTACAATGGAAAAAAAACATTATAGCTACTTCTATAAAAATTAAAAATCTGCTTGCCCTTCATACATGCACACTCTTGTTCACAATTGACTTATTATCTAAGGAATCTTAGAGTACTTTGATTGTGATGGTGCGAAGCAAGAGCTCCTAGACCAGTTGGAAGAGTAACAGCACCAATTGAGTTGGAGAGTCTGTTGATAGTGTTGGCTAAAGCTATGGAAAGTGAAGCAATTAATGGTTATGGAGTTGAATTTCCAGGCTTTGCTATTAGAGGAGTTCACAATTGGTGTTTGTGGGAACCTCCCCTTGGTTGTGAGCTGAACTTCTTGTATCTACTAATGAAGCTTGAGGTTCTGACCATGGACAAACCTAATATAAATAGATAAAACAAAAATTAGTAGATATTTGTGAAGAACCTAAGAATACATAAAGAAGAGTTGCATAAGAGGAGTTACACATAGTGTAATATTAATGTATGTATTATTCTTTAAACTAAACTGCCTAACTTAAAAGGTAAAGTCTAAAAAAAATATATAAGAATAGCCTTAACCTTGTGTAATTGTTTGGATATTTGTATCAACCTCATTGTCTATCTCAATGTTGTTTAATGATTCTTGTACATGCCTCTTAGCCACTCATGTAGTCATTGCATGCAAGGAAGTCAAAAAGAAAAAAAAGAAAAAACAAACCTAACCCCTTCATGTATATGTGAAACAAGCTTGGTAATGCTTGTTGTAAGGAGGTAGGCCCTTGCAAGGGACCCGAAGTTCTTCTCAATATCTTCCAGTGTTGAACTTGAACTTTAAGCACAAAATATATATGACCTATTTATGAGGTCCTTGAGCAGCATGAACAATAGAAGTCGCAACCAAGATCTCTTGATGTTGGAGGTGAAATGGCTTCTTTGTATGTGCTCTTAAAATTGCTGGAATAACAAAGATAGAAAATGAAAATGAACAAAAAAAAAATTTCAAACATCACCTGGAAAAAATCAAGATTGAATACTAAGAGTTTGTCGGTGTAAGCGTAAATGTTGATTGTAGTAACCCTGAGGTTGTACTCCCGTTGTCCAACATGTCAAGCCACGATCCAAGAACAAGGAGCTTGACTTTAGGAGCAGACAATGACTAGGAACTGATAGGAACTAGGACTAAGACAGGAGCAGGACAAGAACCGAGCAAGACAGGAGCAGGATAAAACTAGGAAACAAGACAAGGAGAGAACAAACAAGGAACAAACAAGAATAAGATAAGACAAGATTGATCGTAAAAAGACTAGTGTTGATAGTAAACTGATTGTACAATAATTAGGTCGGAGCTTTTGCTCACAACTCCAAGAGCTAATTTGGTCATGAGCCTAATCTAGTCATGAGCTAAAAATGGTGACCCTTATCCTTTAGGCATATCCTGTTAGGCATATCCTGTAGGAATATCCCGTAGGTATTGTAAGAATATCCTATAGGTATATGCTATAGGCATATCCTGTATCCATATCCTATATCCGTATCTTGTATCCGGAATCATGTATCCTGTATGGTCGTGACAACATCTTTCTCCCTAGAGATGAGTTTTACAAGTCTTGGGACCTAGTTTAGCAGGATAATGCCGATGGAAGGCAGAAACCTTGGAAGAAGCATAGAGTAAGTTGGATGCAGGTTCCCAGTGATCGGTAATAACCTTTCCAATCCACCAAGTATTAAAGTTGGTGGCGATGAGACGAGAATCAAGGATGGCTGCAACTTCGTACTCAAGTTCATCATCAATGACCATAGGAGGGGGAAGAAGAAGCACGACCAGGAAGAAAGAAGGATGATATGGCTTCAACAAGGAGATGTGAAACACAGGATGAAGTTACCGTAGGGTAACTCGAGTCGGAAAGTTATAGGATTGACCTCAGTCGCAATCCTGTAAGGACCCAATTGTTAAAAATCCAACTTAGAAGAAGGCTTGTTTGGTGCGAATATGACGACGAAGAAGCCACACAAATTCACCAATCTTGTATGCAGTGCCGAATGACGATGACATCAACATGATGCTTGTACCGTTCCTGTAGCTACTAAAGATGAACTCGGAGATCATCTTGTACCTGACGAAGATGCTGGAGACGATCCTGTACTACAGGAGCGAAAGAAGGAGAAGCAGGAGGAGCAAAGTCAAAACGTGGATGGTAGCCTGTAAGAGCAAAAAAGGTGTCTAGCCTGTAGATGTGTGAACAGAGATGTTGTAGGCAAACTCTGCCATAGGAAGAAGGTCCAGCCAATTGTGTTTGGTAACTGATGAAACATCGAAGATATTGCTCCAATGTCTGAATCATGCGTTTGACTGTCCATCAGTTTGTGAATGATATCCTGAAGAAAGATCCGTTTTAACTTGTAAACTTCGGAGAAGCTCTCGCCAAAATCTGGACATGAATTGTGGCCTCAATCAGAAACAATGCTCTCAGGAAGACCATGATGTCGGAACACTTCACGGATCACCAACTCAGCAATTGTCTAGCATGTAGCCATCTTATTACATGGTAGGAAATAAGCCTGTTTGGTGAAACGGTCAACCACCACAAGAACTGCATCAAATCCACGAGAAGGAGGAAGATCTATGAGGAAATCTATAGAAATGGATCTCCAAGGAGCAAAAGAAACAAGAAGAGGATGACGAAGACTAGAGGGCGCGTGACGAGGCATCTTCAACCTATTGCATGTGTCATAACTCTGTACAAACCTTTCCACATAACTCGCAACTCAGGCCACCAATAATTGCGAGTCACCAACTCAATTGTCCTGGCCACACCAAAATGTTTTGTAACTGGGTATCATGACAATCCTGTACCACACAAGTCCTGTAAACACCAACAGGAATACACAGGAGACCTTCCCGGTACAAGAGTCCATCTTGTACGGCGAACAACTTGTAGTTTGAATGGAAACTAGAGGAATAGAAGCTTGCGATGTCAGGACTAATGTTGAGAACATATTCTTTGCCAAGTCATATGTAGCCAACTGCGAATGATGTCTGGTAAAAATGTTGAATTTGCTAGAGCCTGATGAACTGTAGTGTCGCAAGCTGAAATCGATCAGAACCCAACAACACTTGCCTTTGATAGTCATATGCAAGATAGCCCGGGGTCGGTGCAAGGTAAGAGCGCCTAGATAATGTGTCCGCCTTGCCATTTCAAAAATTGGGCCTATAGATGATGACAAAATCAAAATGTGATATGAATTCCACCACCTAGCCTATCGCAACTGAGAACTCGAGCTGTTTTGAAAAAACTCCAAGTTTTTGTGATCCGTAAGGACTTGTACAGGATGCGCAGCACCTTCTAGGAAGTGCCGCCACTCTTCGAGCGAATCCACAATGGCCTGAGTTCCTTGTCATGAATCTCGTAATTGATCTCCACCAAAAGGAACTTACAAGAGTGAAAGGCTACAGGATGGAGTAACTTGTCTTCTCCAATTTGTGATAGGATAAAACCTACCACAAAATCCAAAGCATCTGCTTCAACGAAGAAGGGACGAGAAAGATCAAGATGTATTAAAATCGAAACTGTCATGAAGGCGTCCTTGAGTGCTGTGAATGCATGTTCCGCTTGTCGGACCAAGAGAAAACCCCTGTGCGCTTGGTGAGTACCGTGAGTGGAAGTACACGCTTGGAGAAGTCCTGTATGAACCACATGTAAAGTTTGCAAAGCTAAGGAACATTGTACGTCTCGTACAGACTTGGGCCTCTCTCATTCCACAATGGTCTTCACCTTATCATGTCCATGGAAATGCCAGTAGGAGAGACGATGTAGCCAAGAACTCCACAGAATCCCTGTCGAAAAAACACTTCTCCACTTCGCATACAAGCCATGCTCGTGAAGCCGCTGTACAATTAGTCGTACATGCTTGTCATGTGCCACCTGGTCCTTAGAGAAAATCAAAATGTCATTGAGGTAAATCACCACAAACTGGTCTAAGAAGTCACAAAAGATGTTGTTCACCATGTGTTGGAACACGGCTAAGTTGGTAACTCCGAAAGGCATCACCGTGTACTCAAAGTGTCCATACCTTATATGAAAGGCAGTCTTCCATTCATTGCCTAGACGAATCCGTACAAGATTATAAGCCCTCGTAAGTCAATCTTCGTGAACACATTTGCTCCTCGCAGCGATCAAGATGTTCCAGGATCAATAGTAACGGGTATCAGTTTCAAATGGTCACTTGATTCAAACCCCTATAGTCCATAACCAAACGTAAACTCCCATCTTTCTTTTTAACAAAGAAGATAGGTGCTCCTGTAGGGGACTTTGAGTGACGAATGAAGACGGATGCCAAGTTGTCCTTGATGTACTGATGAAGAATCTCCAATTTTGTAGTGATAGTGCATAAATCAGTCCGAACGGTGGAGTTTTTCCTTCCGCAAGATCGATAGGACAGTCGTAGGACTATGAACAAGACGAACTGTAGCCTTGTGCTTGTGAAAAATGTCCTTAAAGGAGTGATACTTGGATGGCAAGGAAGAGGAGGAGAAGGAGAAGGAGCAAGAGAAGGAGAAGGAGATTGAAAAAAGGGAGCCGGATATAGGAAAGGTAGAAGAGGACGTAGGAGTTACTTAGAAAGCAAAAAGATGAAAAGGAGCAAGATCAGTGGCAAGTTGTGCATGGTATTGGTAAAGAACTCAGAGAGGAGAAGGAGCGATTGTGATTGAAAAAGAATGCAAGTTGTAACTAAAGTGGGCATGATACGTGAAAATGGGAATATAAAATAAATTACTAATTAATACTTAAGTTTTAATTATTAATTAATCATTTAATTAATATGTAATTAAGCCTTAAATATTAATTAATTAATTAATTAATCCTTCAATAACCTTACTTAGTAAGGAATATTCCTAAAATATCTTAGAATATTCATATTATTCTAAAAATAGTTTACAATAATGAAGAAATACTATCAAACATAATTACAAATGAAATCATTTTCTTATCAACATGTTAATTTTTTTATAAATACTTTCTTCTATCATACAAAGAAATCTTTTATTTTGTCTAAATCATCACTCTCCGGATTAATCAAATCATTTTGGTCAATATCTTGATGTTGTTGCCACCACTTAACACTCTCACGAATGCAATTGGGAGTTGCCATCCTTGTTAATACATAAGATGTGATAAGAGAAGGTCTGCATAAAGGCTCATCTAAAAACTGACGTTCCTTAAGAATAATATTATAAAGCGCCCGGTTGCTATCCTTCATTTTATAAAATTCAATATCACGAGAAAGAAAAGCTTCAGGAAATGTATGATACGGTGGATACTGCTCACAAAAATTTTCGAGATTCTTCTTTCTGAGGCACGTATCCAAGTAGTTCACTAGCTCATCCATGGATATCGGTATCAGAATATGGATCGAAAGTGATTGGATGAATACAAGCAATGTTTTGGTTGAGCATAGCCTTCTGAGGAGAGTCGTCTACTACTAACATCTGTGCGTTCTTCATTATCCTTAAGCGACTGATCTCCCCATGAGTCCCAATTATTCTTTCATTCTTGAAGAAGTATGGCTTGCTTTCCTTTCTTATATTGTGAAATTCGAGAGGTTTATAACATATTCGCTGGTCAAAAATCCAATCTTTACGAATCACCTCTTCTGCAACACTACAATGTTTCTTAAGTAAATTCAACAGCGGTGTTAAGTTATGAATCTGCATGCATGACCAAATCCCCACAAGCGCACCCATCTCCTTAAGCTTTTGAAAGAGACGATCCAACCCTGGACGAAAAATAATATCATATCGAAATTTACCATGACAAGGAATGAAATCTCCTTGTTTGATTTCTTTTTTCTATCCTCGGGCCTTTGTCGATGAAGCAGAACACCATTGACATCCAACAACACAATATGGCCATGAGTAACATGAGATAGCGTTGCCTCTTGAATACTTTGCAAATCACTTGTTTGCTCCCTTTCACATTTATCCGTTGCCACTATCTCGTTGCCTATCCCTTCATCATTTAATTGTACATCATCCTTACAAGATTCAGATATTGCATGCGCTGAAGAAATTGATTTCGGAACTGAAGCCAATAAAAATGATGATGAAGTGGCCCCCATGGTAACGATGTTTTGAGCTGCATTATTATCCATTTCCTGCATGAACTCTGTCATTCTGACATGTGGCACAAGAAATTGTCGCCAAACCCCTCTCTTACCTCATGCCAATGCTGAAAATCCATGTTCTCAATTGTTTCATTACATCTGCAAAATGATAATTAGCTGACCTTAAAATTATCAAGGTATATTATTTACCTTGTTAATGTGTGACCCATGTTTGAACTAAAAGCTTCATTAATCCTTGAGAATTTATTTTCTGTACAAATATAAAAGAAATATACAAAAATGCCTTATGTTACACTCATTTACAACTATTCGTCACTCTACAATTCATTAACAATTCTTCTTCGCTATTACCTTCTGAGTGAGGCGAAGAAGGTCTAAGCCGCTTGTGAGATGGTTCAAGATCTTCTGCATCTTCTATTGATGTTTCCATGGGTCCTGGAGTGTGCGAATGTTCTGTACTCCTCGAGATAACTTCCGGTCTAATATCTGATTGAAGTTCGTTCTCAGACTCCGACATTGAACCAGATTCACCTTCAGAGCTATCGCACTTATCTGGAGGGAACTTTCTCAAATACGCCTTTATGGATTCGTTGGGGTACTCAGTTGAGACCTATCTATCCACTTGTTCAGGTCCTCAACCATGGTCTTATCCTTTTCAACGGCAAACACACATGTATGCCGAAGGTAACACTCCTTCAAGACGGACCCCCTAGTGCAGTAGTCAAAAACCCACGCATCACTGTGAGGACCCCTGATCAAGTTGACGATGCTCCGTGCCGCTTGACTTGTGATGTTTGGATAACGTACATTGCCGAATACGTCACCACCTATCGGTGTATCGGATGGAGGTTCAGGGCCGTTGGAGTGCAAACAGATGCCTGGCCAGTCATTTGGAAGCTTGAAATTGTTTGGCGCATTCCTAACAACCAAGTGAACAACGTATCAATGCACTTGGGATTAGCATCGTTCATATAAAATCCTGTCCAACGATGTCTATTCTTCTTGGCGAAGGCGAAGGCAAAAGTATCGGTGACATGAGCAAGAATCAAGAAATAAATACCTGAAAAAGTAGGTATCAGTGAAGAGCGCAAGCATGAATTCAATAATAAATACCTTCTATGTATATGCTTGCACGGCTAAGTTTCTCCACCAGATCCTCTAGTGCCCTATCTGTCGAAAGATTTTTTGACACCCGCCGATCCATCACGAACAATTGAAACGGTTTCCTACAAGCAGTGATGTTACCCCATAAAGTCTCCGAATCTAACAACAAACATCTGTAGGGCTTGTCGTGATTCGTAGCATCCTCCTTTATAAGGTTCAATTCGGTTCTCCGCTGCTGAAGGACTGCCATAAGAGAAGGCGTCATCCCAATGTTCTCCTTTTTGGCGTTGGCGTGCAATAGATTCTTGCCTAGATCTTCCGATTGGTTCACCCATTCGACAAGCATATCATCGTTCGTCACATGCAAATATTTGCTGACCTCTTCATATGTTGAAGTCGAGGTCCAACCCAGTTTGTGGCAGTGTATTCCCAACCACTCCTTGAAATGCCTGACCGTCTTCAACTCCATTGCCTTGAGATGAAAAGGAGAGGTTGGGCTGCTGTTATTAATTTGTAGTTTGCCATCGATCACCAAATCAGCCAAGACTTCCATCTCCTCCATCGTTGTTCCATTTAAAGGCTTCAACCATGTGAGCTTGAAATCGTTGTCTACATCCTTTGTAGATTGAACAGACTTAGCCTTCGGCGTCTTACTGGGTTTCTTTGCAGACTTTTCTGAGGGCTCCCCTTCACTTGTCTGCTTCTTCTTCAGTGTTCCTTTTGAAAAGGATTCCATAATCCCCAACCATTTGGCAAAGATCCTATCTTCGGGGCAAGAAATCAACATCATCAGAAAGGATGTTTCCTTCCCGCCCACCTGGGCAAAATCAACTGCTGCAATTTCTTCAACTCTCTGAGGAAAAAGACAGATTAATATACCGGCGAGATAAATCCGCCCAAACAATTTGCTTACCCGGTATTCCGCAGATTGTGTATTCCCTGCGGTAGCTCTTTGTGGTCGCTCAAGAGATTCCCACACGGCTCGCGTGTGTTTAAACTTCTCCCATATTTTGCTGTTGTAGTGGTTGGTGTCGGCAGCGTCCCATTCCGCCGATAACTTATGGTACTGCTCGATTGTGAGATTCGGCTTAGCTAAAAACGCCGATCTTTTTGTCAGCTTCTCACGGGTATGCTCGGAAAGTTTTGTTGCCATCGTTCCTTTGTTGTGTTCATCGAGAAGTCGTTGGGCTGCCGTTATTGTGTGCTGGCCACTAATGATGTAGTACTTGATAGATTTTTATTCTCCGTCTGAATCTTCATGAGTTGTTCTGGTGTTGTGATCCAGACTTTGTCAGCGCCCTTCCTTCTTTCATAGTATGGACACAAAACAGCATTATGTGGAACGGTATAAGAATTGTCGTCCTTCATCTTCTCCATGAGCTCAGCTACACGTTCCTGGTTGAGTGGCCTGTAATTGAAGTTTGGGTTGACGCTGCAATATTTAACCCTACAAGGATAAATCTTATCATCCAACATCATTTCCTTGTGACTTATTGCAGCATGAGATGCCACAGGTGCAGCTGACAAAACGATTGATGATTTTCTTTTGCGATCCGAATCAACATGTGTGATCCCCGACTGCAGCTGTTCTAGTGTTCTCGGCACACTCTTCCAGCTCCCGAAGCTTCCTAAGCAAATTGAACGTGATCTGTAGAGAACCTGAGACCGAGCCACCCTCTCAATCTCCTTATGATGTCGCTGTGTTCTTCTTCAATGTGAAGAGGGAAGATTGCTCCACTTGCTGATTTTCTGTATTGTGAAGCAATATCTCCTGACAATACACCTACTCGATGAGTCTGAAGATCTTCGAAGTAGACATCCAGATGGATCCCCTCCATAGATGGGCTTTCGTTGAGTTGAAGAAGAACTCCAAGGTCAACATCATTAGTGAACACGTGAACGTCATTATCCACAAGTCGACAAAACCACCCGAAATTAATGTTGTAACTGACGACCTCTGGATCCGAGAACGTGACATTGGATGGAACAAGGCATATCTGTCGAGCTCGTCCAATCTGGGTTCGCAGCCTGCTTTCGGGTGCTTGACTAGCGAATCTACTTTCCATTGTTTTGCTTGTCCATGAGATGTGACAGAGGTTAATTTGACAGCAACCATGGTTGCTCCAATGCGCTTCCCATTTATCTTAAAATATGGCCAAGTTGATTCCAGAATCCCCCTGCCCATCTCTTCTCCTGCTCTTGTCTTTAATGTCACCTCAATTCCACATCTGAATACAAAAATGATTAGTTCAAGTATCCGAGTATAACAGATTTTATTTTAATTCTTACCCAGAATTTGACGACGACTCCATACTAATGACTCGATCTCCTTGTTTGATCAAATCGTCCTTCTGCAAAATAATACACTATGAATACAAATCATATAAAAACGCACACACACTTGTATAAACCCGAATATACAAAAATAATACACAGAGAGAAGTAGACGTAATTAACTGTCCGAAGCTCACATTTGTGCTAGTGCAAAAGAAAGATAACATTTCGTTTTAGAACCACCACAAATGTGAGCTCTGGACAGTTTTACATAGATTCCTAGCTTTTACTCGAAATATTATGATAAGATGATAAAAGTAAATAAAATGAGATATGCAACTTATATATACTAATACACATATATATTCACATGGAAGGTGCGGCGGGATTAATCTCGCCACCCCTTCAATGCCTCCTGAAAGAGTGGGCGGGATTAATCTCGCCACCTTTCTGGAGGCCTTGAACGGGAGTGCGGAATTAATCTTGCCACCCTTCTCGGTCTCAGAGAGAACTGGGCAGGATTTATTTCTCACACCCCTTCAGTGACTCCAGAAAGGAGGCGGGATTAATCTCGCCCACCATGTAAGGGATGGTTAAATGAATTTCCCCACCCTTCCCAATTCTCTCCATTGGTATGTTGTAAACCTTCTACGTCTCAGACAGAAACGTTTGGGATTGGTCCGACTCACCAATGGAGAAAAAAGGAAGGGTGGCGGGATTCATTCCTCCAACAGGCATTGAAGACTCGGCGGGATTAATCCCGCCGCCCAGGGCCTTCACTCGGTCCCTATGCGGCGGGATTAATCCCGCCGGACGCCAATTCCCTGCGCGGAATCGGGCGGGATTAATCCCGCCGCCTAGGCACTTCAGGCAGGCCAATGGCGGCGGGAAATCCCGCCCGATTCCGCGCAGGGCATGCGTACGCGGCGGGATTAATCCCGCCTCCCAGGCCCTTCACTCGGGCCTTAGTCGGCGGGATTAATCCCGCCGAACGCCAATGCCCTGTGCGAAATCTTGCGGGATTAATCCCGCCGCCTAGGCCCTTCAGGCAGGCCAATGGCGGCGGGATAAATCCCGCCCGATTCGTGCAGGGCATGCGTACGCGCGGGATTAATCCCGCCGCCAGGCCCTTCACTTCGGCCGTAGGCGGCGGGATTAATCCCGCTGGACGCCACCTTTCTCGTTCTCAGAGAGAATTGGGCAGGATTTATTTCTCACACCCCTTCAGGGGCTCCGAAAAGGCGGCGGGATTAATCCCGCCCACCATGTAAGGGATGGTGAAATTAATCCCACCACCCTTCTCAGTTCCCTCCATTGGTATTTTGTAAACCTTCTCCGTCTCAGACAGAGTTAGTCGGGATTGATTCAACATACCAATGGAGGAAAAAAAGAAGGGTGGCGGGATTAATCCCGCCACCGGCAATGAAGGTTCGGAGAGATTAATCCCGCCGCCCTCTCGTAAATCATGCGCTCACACATATATATTGGCTGCGGCATTTTGAACAGGGATGGGTGGGGGCGGGATTAATCCCGCCGCTTATATCCTGCGGAAGTGCCTGAGCGGCGGGATTAATCCCGCCGCCCTCCGCGAAGGGCATGAGCGTGGGGCGGGATTAATCCCGCCGTTCATGTCCTGCGTGAATTCCCTGGGCGGCGGGATTAATCCCGCCGCCTTACGCGCAGGACATGTCATGCAGGCTCTTCGGTTAGCCTTCCGTGCAGGATCTTTCATGCAGGCTCTTCGGTTAGCCTCATGAGCGGCGGATTAATCCCGCCGCCCATCCCTGTAAATGCCCTGTGCGGAATCCGTCGGGATTAATCCCGCCCATTAGGGCCTTCACACAGGCCATTGCCGGCGAGATAAATCCCGCCGCATTCCGCGTAGGGCATGGGTGGGTGCGGGATTAATCCCGCCGCCGAGGCCCCTCACGCAGGCCATGGGCGGCGGGATTAATCCTGCCGCTCTTCGGTTTGTCCTAGAGCGGCAGGATTAATCCGCCGCCCATAGCCTGCGTGAAGGGCCTCGGCGGCGGATTAATCCCGCCGCCGAGGCCATAAACCTATAGCGGCGGGATTAATCCCGCCGCTCGAGGGGCTTAGCGTGTGTGCGAGAGATAAAATTAATAAATAAAAAATTATACAGATAAAACACACACATATATATATGTGTGTATATATATATATATATATATATATATATATATATATATATATGTATGTATGTATGTATGTATGTATAGGAGTGTACGTGTGTGTGCAAGAGATAGATAAATAAATAAAATTATACAGTACTGGTACACATAATATATGTGTGTACATAGGTATATATATGTGTGTATATGTATATCGTGTGTATGCGTGTGAGCGAAACAAATAAAATCATACAGATAAACAAACACACACACACACATATATATACACAGGAGTGTGCGTGTGTGTGCGAAAGATAAAACTAATAAATAAATAAAATTATACAGATAAACACACACATATATGTGTATATATAGATATATAACCCATAGAGAAGAGAGAGAGTCTGTGAATATATAAGCATATATATAACTAGTGTTGTATACTATTTGTTAATATGCATTGATATATATATATATATATATATATATATATATATATATATATATGTAAAGCAGTGTGCGTGTGTGTGGGAGAGATAGATCAATAAATTTATAGATACTGGTACACATAATATATGTATGTATATATGTATATAGGTATATATATATGTGTATATGTATATTGTGTGTATGCGTGTGTGAGCGAAACAAATAAAATCATACAGATAAACAAACACACACACACATATATATACACAGGAGTGTGCGTGTGTGTGCGAGAGATAAAACTAATAAATAAATAAAATTATACAGATAAACACACACATATATATATGTGTGTATATAGATATATAACCCATATGAATATATAAGCATATATATAAACTAGTGTTGTATACTATTTGTTAATATGCATTGATATATATATATATTAAAGCAGTGTGCGTGTGTGTGGGAGAGATAGATCAATAAAAAAAATTTATAGATACTGGTACACATAATATATGTATGTATATATGTATATAGGTATATATATATGTGTATATGTATATCGTGTGTATGCGTGTGTGAGCGAAACAAATAAAATCATACAGATAAACAAACACACACCCACACACACATATATATACACAGGAGTGTGCGTGTGTGTGCGAGAGATAGATCAATAAATAAAATTATACACACACTCCTATACATATATACATACATACATATACACACACACAACACACACACACAGATCTCACCTGTGTGCACAGCCGCCGCCGCCGATTTCACAGCCGCCGCCTCTTGAAACCCTAAGAATATACCTAAACCCTAAAGGAATTAAATATATATATTAACCCTAATAGAATATTCCTTCTGAGAATATACTTAAACCCTAAAAAGAATAAAATATAGATTCGCCCTAAACGAATATTCTTTCATTATATTATTAGCGCGTGCGTGTGCGTGGGTGTATCACATACACCCCAAAAATATAAATCATGCAGGGATTTAACATGTGTGTGTCCATGAGAGTGTTAAAGTTTCATGTGTATCAATACATACATACACATTGCATATATTAATACACATAATATATACATACACACGTGTATACACACAGACATACATACATATTACATGGGTTTAGGGTTTAGGGTTTAGGGTTTTGGATTTAGGATGGATCATGCATGGTGTGTATGTATGAGAAAGAGAGAGTGTTGAAAAATTATTTTTGTACACATTGCATATATTAGTACACATATACACATATATACTTAACATATTATACACAGATATACATACATAGTATATGAGAGAAGAGAGACAGTACATATTATGGATCATGCATGGTGTGTATTATACACACAGACATACATACATATTAGTACATAATATTAAAGAGACCGAGTACATATTATAGATCATGCATGGTGTGTATGTTTGAGAGAAGAGAGACAGTACATATTAACATGGATCATGCATGGTGTGTATGTATGAGAGAAGAGAGAAAGTACACATATATACATAGAGTACACATATATACATACACACGTGTATACACACAGACATACATACATATTACATGAGTAAATTCATTGTGTTACATATTAGGGTTTAGGGTTTAGGGTTTGATGGATCATGCATGGTGTGAAGAGAGAGTGTTGAAAAATTATTTTTGTACACACATGTATACACAGGGTTTAGGGTTTAGGGTTTAGGGTTTGCTCCCAACAAGCTTAATATAAATATTACACATGTAAATTCAATGTGTTACATACACACAGATTGAGTACATATATCATACATGCGTTGAACATGATTTTTCAATAAAGAAGCAACATATTTCTTCAGTTTGGTTTAGGGTTGTGCATGTGTGTGCATATGTGTTTTTGTAAGTTCTTGTAATGCGTGTGTAAATTTATGATTGTGTTTATATATGTGTGCAAAACAAACATCGAATAATTAAGAAAATAATATTAATAAACACACTATGAACATATTTTAAATTATACATAATAATATATGATTTTATCTAATATATAGCCATATATAGTTTTAATAATATATATTAATTTAATATTGATAAAAAGGTTTAACATTGAAATATTCTTGAAATAATAAGAAATTAATTGAGAAAATCCCATTAATATATACAAATGTAAATTAAGTACTCAAATAATTAACTAAATTAATTATCATAATCATGTTTAATATTGGAATATTCTTGGAATAATAAGAAAATAATAAAGAATATCCCATTAATATAAAGAAGATTAATTACTCAAGTAATTAAGGAAATGATATACACACTATGAATTATTTAAATTATACATTAATTATCATTATCTAATATATAGTCATATATAGTTTTAATAATATATATTAATTTAATATTGATAATAAGGTTTAACACAGGAATATTCTTGAAATAATAACAAATTAATTGAGAAAATCCCATTAATATATACAAATGTAGAATAATTACTGCAATAATTAAGAACAAGACTAATTTAATTATGATAATCAGGTTTAATATTAGAATATTCTTCAAATATTAATAAAATAATAAAGAATATCCCATTGATACTAGGAAATGAAAACTAAATACTCGAGTAATTAAGAAAATAATAATAATAAACAGACTATGAATATATTTTAAATGATACATAATAATATATCAATTTATTTATTGTATAAGTATATATTTATATATATATATAATATAAATATACTTGAATACTAAGAATGTAGAATATAGTCTAAAATTTCGTAATATTAAACAGCTTGAATCACTTGAATAACATTAAATGCAATTTTAAAATACTCATTGGAACTGGAGAGTATATATGTCAGAGTGTCGGATATTTGTGTCAACTCATCTTTTATTTTCTGTTCTTTTTAAAAAATTTGAATTTCTGACATATGTATTGTCGGTCTGACATGTAAATTTGAAAATGCATTTAATTTCCCACTCAAATTCAGATCTGGTTCTTTCTCCGGCAAGGGTTTCTTCATTTCTGTATTTTTCACTCTTTAGATCTTCTTTTTTCTTCATAGTGATCATCTCAGGAGCGAGATTAAATTGGGTGCTATTCTTTATAGGAAAGCACGGCGCCTTCAGTGCTGTTTACAAGTAAGTATTATAAACAAATTTAAAAATACTTATAAAGATTCACTCTCTTACATTCTCTCTTAAAATTACAATTTAGGGGTTTAGGAATGCATTAGGATTATAATATTTCGTTAGGGATTTATCCCGTTTAAATATCCTTTTAACTTAATATTCTAGGTTAACCGGGCGGCGGGATTAATCCGGCCATTTCTTTTTCGCCTCTTCGAAGAGGTGGCGGGATTAATCCCGCCACCATCTCGGGCAATGCTTCTCCGCCACTGAAAAAGAGTGGCGGGATTAATCCCGCCGATAACCTTCTTAACTGATGAAGAGTTACCAGAATTTAATAAAGAGTTGTCGGCGGGATTAATCCCGCCAACCATTTTAGGAGGCAGGGAAGGGGTGGCGGGATTAATCTCGCCACCACTTCCCTGTTTTAAGATTTGGGGACAGGATTTATCCCGAGATCTCTTTGAAATCATAGTTTTGGAGAGAGTTATGTGGGTTTAATCCCGCCACCCATTCCCCGTCGTAAGAATTGTGGGCGGGATTAATCCCGCCTTGGACTCCTCCGACAAGGAAGAGCCGGCGGGATTAATCCCGCCGCCTCTTCCTCCTCGGGGGAGTCCGGCGGGATTAATCCCGCCGACTCATCCTCGCCGAGAGAGTCGGCGGGATTAATCCCGCCGGACTCCCCCGAGGAGGAAGAGGCGGCGGGATTAATCCCGCCGGCTCTTCCTTGTCGGAGGGAGTCCAAGGCGGGATTAATCCCGCCGACTCTCTCCGAAGGGGTTGAGTCGCGGCGGGATTAATCCCGCCGACCGTTCCTCGTCGGAGGGATTCGTGGGCGGGATTAATCCCGCCCATCAGTTGTATTAATCAAACATGAGATATTATCTCTAAACATAATTATGTATTATTGCATATGCATATTATTAAGTAACCGTAATTCAGATTTCTTAAAATATTGCATAAAAGATATCATAAATAATACAATTATTTATGTGCAGGACAATATGTTTAATACTGGAGATAAAGTATGTCTTCTTCGAACAACGAGATAGTTGGCACTGGAACTGTGGAAGTTCGAGATAATAATGCATCATGTCACAATATTGCCCAAGGATCTTGTGTGTACGTATGGGTGAACACCATTTACAAGCATGTTGAGGTTCTGGGAATGGAATTTGAGGAGGGTTCTCCTGTATTGTGGAATTTGGATGAAGTCAAGGCTGACACAGAATATGCAGAGTCACAAACAAATAGTAGCACGAGTTTACCAGATGATGGCTTGCCTGCTGTGATGGATGAGGTGATTCTCTTTCTTCGTGAGATTGAAGTCGGAAGAGGCATCATCACAGCTATAAATCCAATGGAAGCAGTGTCAGAAGAGAAACTAGGGTCCGACTTCGTGGGTGTAGTTGTGACAGAGGTTTCACCTAATGGCACATTGTATCCTGGATCCCTCGTGAGGTGGCGAACATCTGAATTAAGACGGCAAGATGGTTCAACATATTCTGGGTTGGATTTCAATAATAACAACCCGGAAGAACAACTCATATTTGAAGAGGTTCCTTGCATTGGTCCTATTGTAAAAAAAGGCGATTCATGGGTTGTAGATCTTCCCCTGCAAGTTTCAGCAAGAGGGTAAAGATGGATCCTACATCTTCCGAAAGTGTTACGAGCATTTCCACGATTGACTGTTGCAAGAAGAAGTGTTGTCAGATGGCAGACCGGAATGAAATTACCCAATGTAGACATGTCTTTCGTATGCTCACCCAAAAGCAAAGGCATGAGTTTGTATATGCTGCACTAACTGGGTGTATTGATGGAATGGCCTCGGACACAGGTTATCAGAGTACATCCATGGTATTTAATAAGGTGGCCATCTGCTTCAAAGCTTGGTACAGTATATACGGGATCCCAAAGACCACGTTCTACCGTCGGAGGGATGAGTGGCTAGATGGAGCGCGAACCTCAGTTCATGGGAACACTCGCTTGGTCAAAACCCGCTCTCACATCATGGCAGCCATAGAGATACTCAAGGCTTTTGTGGAAGCAAATGCAGACAGGATGCCTCACAAATGCCGAACCACAAATGCAGGGGTCAGGGAAAATCTCAAGGTTTTGCCTTCAATCTACACTCAATTGAAGCTGTGTGAACATGTGAACAAGTGCCTCAGTTTGATGGGGCTCCAAGCAATCTGCACTGGTACCTTCAACAACATATGGAATACTCATTTTAAGGATGTGGAGATTGCAAAACACTCTAGCTTTTCCAAGTGTGACACTTGTACATCATTGAAGGCTGCAGAGGCTTGTGCAAAAACCTTGGTGGAGATCACTGCCATTCAAAAGAAGATGGAGGCCCACATGATTGCACAACAAACTTGCCGGTCTCAGTACTATGCACACCGCATGCTTTCTGTGTCACGCCCATCAGAGTACCTGTGCTTGATCCATGACAAGATGGATCATTCAAAGACCAGCATTCCAAAGCTCTTTGCAACACCAAAGTGCCTTGGAAATGTCATGAAACTTCCGATTTCATTGACAGGTGTGCTAACACATGGACACGGTTGTGAGTCATATGGACACTTTTCACTTCCACATTGGTCTAGCGACTCCAATTTCACTATTGGGTCGTTAGCCATGTGTTTCAGAAACCTTGAAGCCCACTCACAGACAAGTCCTATCAGTGATCTCAAAGTGAAGAAACAACACCTTCAACCTTTACATAATGCTCTCATGAACACGTCTGCACTTGAGGCTACTTGGGAATATGAGAGGCATTGTCAACAGCCTGCACAAAAAACAGATGGCCCTGTTGAGAGTTCTGGTTCAGTGGAGGGATCTAGCTCAAATAGTGTACATGTGTCCTCAACATCAAATAAGCTTCCTCGTCATTTGCTTTTACAGATGGATAATTGTGCAGGCGAGAACAAAAATAGGTAAATCATTTTACTTAAGGGTTTCTCAAGCTCATACTTACTTTTATTTTCTAGATATGTGCTAGCATACTTGTCAATGCTTGTTGCCAAAGGTGTGTTTGAAACAATCACGCTCAGTTTCCTTATGGTTGGTCACACTCATGAAGATATTGATGCGTTCTTCAGCAAGGTCTCCAACTCTACAAAAAGGACAAGTGCACTTACTTTACCGCATATGATGAATCTTTTTGAAAATTGCATCTCCAAAAAAAGTTGTGCTTTGCTTGTGACTGAGGTGCCAGACTTCAAAAAATTTCTCAAGGAGTATATAAAAGAAGGAGTGATTCTTTAGTTGGTCACCTTGTGCCGCTACAATTCTTTTTCTCCATACGAGATGGTATACCTATTATGCAGTACAAGTTACGGCCATCAGAGCAGGAGTGGTTACCGAAAGAGGGCTTAATGCTCTTCAAAAGTGGAGAGGATGGAAAGCCACTTCTCCCAGAAGGACAACCAGACCCTATTCCATTGAGTGCCCAGCTCAAGGAACAAGAGGTTATTATTGATGGCATCAAAAAATATGTGGCATGGGTTCAAAAATCGATGCCAAAGAATTCTGATAAGGCAACTGGTTACTCAGAACTATATAAGCATGTGGTCGACTATTGGGAGACTGTTGTTCGAGAGTTGGAAGGGCCTACTGTCACAAGTACAGAATTGCAACACCCTTTCTGGCCTAAAACAAGGTGGCGAGAGGAGATTGAAATGACATCACTGAGCATAGACGACATAGAAGCCAGTAGTGATGTGGAAGTGCAAACCCCACACTTTGTTGGACAAAGGAACCAAAAACCTAAAGCATACTTTGATTGTTGCCAGGATCTTCAAAAACTAATGATGGTTCTCATTACTCCAGATGCGTCATATAATCAGCCTATTTGGATGGGTCAAATTATCGACACACCTGAAGTAATCACAAAAAATAGTATTGTTAAGGTTGCATGGTTCAAACCACAAAAAAGGCGACACGAGAAGGAGAGCGAAAGATATAATGGATGCCTAGAGAAAACATGGTCTCCCAATCAAAAAGACCCAGCATGTTTTATAAATGTTAAATCCATTTCGATATGGGTGGATGTCAAGAAGCGTTGATAAAGTCACGATTAACAAAACTGCAAGGGAATGTATGTTTTCTGAAGCTTAAAGCAATTACAAAATTATAAAATATCATATATTTAATATTCATAATTATTATAAACTCTTTAATAATAGTACCAAATTGTATATTTAACTATATAAATTTAAAAAATGATATGGAAGATTGACTATATTATTATAGGATTTTATATATATATTATTACTACTACAAATTTTTAATTAATAATGTTATATTTAAATATTAATATTTTAATAACAACATCAATATTTATATAATGTACCTCTTATGCTCTTCCTTAATTGTTATATTAGGCAATATATTATATAATTTAATACCTTCTACTTTTATAATGTTATTATTTTTGTTCAATGAATGCTATAATTTATTAAAGGGTAGAATACAAAATAGAATATTCTATTTTCAAACATATATTCTAAAGAATATTCCTTTAATATTAGAAAATGCTAATTAAATAGCTAAAATTGCTATTATTAGGAAATGGGACTATAGCCATGCCCATTTTAGTTACAACTTACATAAGAGGAAGGATCTGGGGGTGGAACAGAAGCAAAGTAACGAAAAAGAGGCAAGATTAGAGAAAACCTGTGCGGATGTTGACAAGTGTACAGGATTGGAAGAATCCTGTATAGAAGTTCGTGGATGTATAGGAGTGAGGAGAGCCTGCGAGTGTGCTAACGAACCAGGTGGACCTTGTTGAGGAGGAACTTTAACACTATACAGGATTGGAAGAACCCTGTACAGGAATCTGCAAACTTACAAGAATGGAGAGAGCCTGTAAATGTGCTGAGGAACTGACATGAGGTGAATCCTGTCAAGGAGGAGTCTTCACACTGATATAGGAATAGGCACGGTCAATCCTGTAGCTTGTACTGCCTCGGACCACTAAGGACGTATCCTACACGTAGGAAGGTACAAGATTGATCCTGACTGCCGGGAGGAAAATGTGAGCATCCTAGACCTCCAGTCGATCTAAGGATTTGCAACCACGAACCATGGCATGCCAAAACAATGGGAGTCAACCGAGTCTTGATCAAGTTGAAGGAAA
Source organism: Selaginella tamariscina (assembly GCA_003024785.1). Lineage (NCBI taxonomy): Eukaryota > Viridiplantae > Streptophyta > Lycopodiopsida > Selaginellales > Selaginellaceae > Selaginella > Selaginella tamariscina. The sequence continues at coordinate 43,417 of PUQB01000777.1, read as the reverse complement.
TCGACAGTTGAAAGCGCCATGACTACAAGAGAGAGTGTGGTAGCATGGGTAATTGCGCCAGAAGCAATTAGACGACCATTTGCAACCTTTACAGGAACTGCACACTTCAACTTCACCACCGAAATGCCATGCTGAGTTGCAAAAGTGGCATCCATAAAGCATGCATTTTGCACCAGTGTTTAACAGGTGTCACGACCCGATACAGGATACAGGATTCCAGATACAGGATATGGGTTGCAGGACTTTCCTATAGGATATTCTTACCAGGATTTCGACACAGGATATAGTTGCAGGATATTCCTACAGAATATGCCACAGGATATGCCTAGAGGATAAGGGACATGTGGACTTATCTTAGCCTCTACATGCATGCAGTCACTTTGCATGCATGCAACCACTTTTAGCACTCATGCCTAGATTAGCTCTTGGAGTTGTGAGCATAAAAGCTCCGACCTAATTGTTGTAATCAGTTACTATCAACACTAATCTTACTATGATCAATATCGTCTTGACTTGTTCTTGTCTTGTTTCCTGTCCTGCTCCTGTCTCGCTCCTTGTTTCCTGTCCTGCTCCTAGATCTTGTCCTGCTCCTGTCTTGTTCCAGATCCTGTCATGTTTCTGTCTTGTTCCTGATCTTGTCCTGCGCTTCCTATCTTGCTCTCAGATCCTATCCTGATCCTGTCTTGCTCCTGGATCCGTCCTGTTCCTATTCCTAGTTCCTGTCCTGCTCTCGGTCTTGCTCCTGAGTCAAGCCTTCATGTCTTAGAATCCTGTTCTCTTCATGGTTCCTGGATCGTGGCTTGACAGTTTGATAGTAACCCTTTCATAGCTCTCCATTTTTCAACTACTTTTTTCTCTTTTCTTGATTCTTTTCTTTCGTTTTCCTCCTTTTTCGTTCATAGATCATGGCTGATTTTAGCACTTTCAACGCGAGCACCAAATGTTGCTTCATGAGTTGGCCACTTTGCGCCAAGTGGTCACCGATCTGCAAGGTTCCACCAATGCGGCACATGCAGCTGCTGATGCATCCTTCAAGGCTGTTGCGCAAGCTCTCTCAGGCATCGGTGTTCCTTCTTCATCAAACTTTTCTTTGGAGCCGAAGGTTAGCATGCCAGAGAAGTTCATGGCAATCGTGCCGATTTCCAAGGTTTCTTGAATCAGATCCGGCTCTTGATCCGTATGCAACCATGTCGCAACTCGACTGATGCTCAAAAGGTGGGTCTTTTGGCTTCTTACTAAGTGGGTCCCACGGGCTTGGGTTGCCCCTTGCTGGAGCGTGACGACCCATTAATGGAAGACTTTGAAGGTTTCGTGGCTGCCTTTGAAGCCTGCTTTGGAGATCCTGATAAATACCGTTCCGCATGCACGAAGTTACGGAAGCTCACTCAAGGATCCGACCAGCTTCTGTTATGCATCCGAATTTCAGCACTTTGCACGAACATTCATGGGACGAGATTGCATTGATCGAACACTTCCGTTTTGGGTTGAGGGATGACGTGAAGGACCTTCTCCTTACGTTACCGGATGCCTAACATTAGCGGAGATCATGCAAAAAGCTGTTCGTTGTGACAACTATTTATTCGATCGTCGTCAGGAAAGGTCCCGTCAGCAGTTCCTGCAAACCAATCCTGCACTGTGGTACATGTTCCTGCACCACCTTCTGGAGTAGTTCCTATGGAGGTTGAGAATCCAAGCGTGGCTCTCTTTCCGCTGCTGAGAAGCAACGTCGCCGCAGTGAGACCTGTGCTTGTATTGTGGTGGAGCAGGACACAAGGTTGCAGATTGTCCTATTAAAGCCAGGAACTTCAAGACGCGTGAAGTTGAAGTTGAAGTTCAGTCGGAAAACTTAATGTCCACTTCGTTTAGGAGCCACGAAGTTGGACGTAGGTGCAGGCTCCATTGGTGCTACTCATACCATTCCATCACTTCAAGTTTCCTGTACACATTCATTTCAATAATCGAGAGCTCATGGAGTTTGCCTTATTAGACACTGGTGCAAATGCATGCTTCATGAATGACACTTTGCAACTTAACATGGCATTTCGGTGGTGAAGTTGAAGCGTGCAGTTCCTGTAGAGGTGGCGATGGGCGTCTGATTGCTCTGGCATAGTTACGCATGCTACCGAACCTTCTCCTGCAATTATGGCACATTCAATTGTTCAATTTCCTTTCCTAGACTCCAGTCAATCTACAGATTTGCAAAATGAACCATGGCATGCCAAAATGATGGGAGTCGACCGAGTCTTGATCGTTGAAGGACGCTCACGTTTTCCTCTCCGACAGCAGGATCAATCTTGTACCTTCCTGTGTGCAGGATACATCTTTAGTAACTGAGGCAGTACAAGCTACAGGATTGACCGTGCCTGTTCCTGTACCAATGTTGAAGACTCCTCCTCAACAGAATTCACCTCATGTCAGTTCCTCAGCACATCCGCAGGCTCTCCTACTCATGTAAGTTTGCGTTTTCCTGTACAGGTTCTTCCAATCCTGTATCAGTGTCGAAGGTTCCTCCTCAACAGGATCCACCTCCTGTTGATTCGTCAGCATATTCGCAGGCTTTCCCCACTCCTGTACAACCATGGACTTGTACAGGATTCTTCCAATCCTGTACACTCGTCAACATCCACACAGGTTTTTTCCAATCCTGCCTCTTTCTGTTACCCTGCTTCTGTTCACCCCCCAAATATTTCCTCTCTTTCAGTCACAGCTCCCTCCTTCTCCTCTCCGAGTTCTTACCACTACCATGCATGAACTCGCCATTGATCCTGCTCCTTTTCACCTCTTTGCCTTTCAAGTAACTCCTACGTCCTCTTGTACCTTTCCTGTATCCGACTCTCCTGTTTTTCAATCTCCTTTCCTACTCCTTCTCCTTCTCCTCCTTCTTCCCTACCATCCAAGTATCACGCCTTTAAGGACGTTTTTGACAAACCCAAGGCTGCAGTTCTTCCTGTTCACAGGTCCTACGACTGTCCTATTGATCTTGCGGAAGGAAAGACTTCCACCGTTCAGACCGATTTATGCATTGTCACCCACAGAGTTGGAGTTCTTGTCAGTACATGAGGACAACTTGGCATCCGGCTTCATTCGTCACTCAAAGTCCCCTGTAGGAGTGCCTATCTTCTTTGTCAAGAAGAAGGATGGGAGTTTACGTTTGGTTGTGGACTATAGGGGTTTGAATCAAGTCACCATTCGAAATCGTACCCGTTGCCATTGATCCCGGAACTTCTGATCGGCTACGAGGAGCAAAGGTGTTCACGAAAATCGGCTTACGAGGGGCCTACAACCTTATACAGATTCGTCTAGGCGATGAGTGTTAGTACAAGGTATGGACACTTTGAGTACATGGTAATGCCTTTTGACCTTACCAATGCCTCAACCGTGTTCCAACACATGGTGAAGAACATCTTTTGTGACTTCTTGGACCAGTTTGTTGGTGATCTACCTCGACGACATTTTTAATTTTCTCCAAGGACCAAGCAGCAAATGACAAAGCATGTACGACTAGTTCTTAGAGCAGCTTCATGAGCATGGCCTGTACGCGAAGTTGGAGAAGTGTTTTTTCGATAGGGATTTGGTGGAGTTCTTGGACTACATCGTCTCTCCTGCTGGCGTTTCCATGGAATGCACAAAGGTGAAGACCATCATGGAGTGGGAGAGGCCCAAGTCGGTATGAGATGTACAATGTTTCCTTTGGCTTTTGTAAATTTCTACAGGCGGTTCATACAGGACTTCTCCAAGCGTGTACTTCCACTCATGGAACTCACCAAGCGCACAGGGCTTTTCTCTTGGTCCGACAAGGTGGAAACACACGTTCACAACACTCAAGGATGCCTTCACGACAACTTCAATTTTAGCACATCCTGACCCTTCTCATCCTTTCTTCATTGAAGCAGATGCCTCGGATTTTGCAGTAGGATCTGTCTATCACAAGTTGGAGAAGACAAGTTGCTTCATCTTGTAGCTTTTCACTCTCGTAAGTTCCCGTCAGGGAATCAATTACGAGATTTATGACAAGGAACTCAAGGCCATTGTGGATTCGTTCAAGGAGTGGCGGCATTTTCTAGAAGGTGCTGCACATTCTGTACAAGTTCTTACGGATCACAGAACCTGGAGTACTTTCAAACGGCTCGAGTTTCTTAGTCAGCGACAGGCTAGGTGGGTGGAGTTCCTATCACATTTTGAGTTCGTCATTTCTACAGGCCCGGTTTCGGAATGGCAAGGCAGACGCATTGTCTAGGCGCTCTTACCTGGCACCAAGCCGAGCGATCCTGCATTGACTGTCAAAGGAAATGTTGTTGGGTCCTGATCAATTCTAGCTTGCGGCACTACAGGTTCATCAGGCTCCAGCAAATTCAACACTCCTACGGACATCCGTTTGCAGTTGGCTACAGACGACTTGGCAAAGAATGTGTTCTCACACATTCATCCTGACGTTGCAAGTTCCTCTTCCTCCAGTTCCCGTTCAGACTACAAAGCTATTCACCATACAGAATGAACTCCTGTACCAGGAAGGTCTCTTGTACGTTCCTGTTGGTATTTCCAGGACTCGTGTGGTACAGGATTGTCATGATACCCTAGCTACAGGACATTTTAGTTGTGGCCAAAGACAGTGGAGTTTGGTGACTCGCAACTATTGGTGGGGTTTTGTGGAGATTTATACGGAGTTGTGACACTTGTAACAAGTCGAAGATGCCTCATCATGACCCTCTGGTCTTCTCCGTCCTCTTCTTGTTTCTTCTGCTCCTTGGAGATCCATTTCTATGGATTTCCTCACAGATCTTCCTCCTTCTCGTGGATTGATGCAATTCTTTTGGTGGTTGATCATTTCACTAAGCAGGCTCATTTCCTACCCCTGCAATAAGACAACTATAGGTCAGACAACTACTGAGTTGGTGATCCGTGAAGTGTTTTGACATCATGGTCTTCCTGAGAACATTGTTTCCGATCGAGGTCCACAATTCATGTCCAATTTTGGCGAGAGCTTCTTCGGAGTTTACAAGTTAAAGCGGATCTTTCTTCAGGATATTATCCGCAAACTGATGGGCAGTCCGAATGCACAATTCAGACCTTGGAACAGTATCTTCGTTGCTTCATCAGTTACCAGTAGGACAATTGGTTTGGACCTTCTTCCAATGGCGGAGTTTGCCTACAACAACTCCGTTCACGCATCTACAAGACAGACACCTTTCTTTGCTCTTACAGGCCACCATCCACGTTTTGACTTTGCTCCTTCCGCTTCTCCTTTTCCGCTCCTACAGTACATGATCGTCTCCAGCATCTTCGTCAGGTACAGGATGATTTCCAGGTTCATCTTCAACAGGCACAGGAATGATACAAGCATCATGCTAATGCTCACCGTCAGCTGGCACCTGCATACCAGATTGGTGATCTCGTGTGGCTTCTTCATTGACACATTCGCACCAACATGCCTTCTTTAAGTTGGATTTTTCAACGATTGGGCCTTGCAGGATCATGGCGGAGGTAAATTCTGTAGCTTTCTGACTCGAGTTACCATCCACAAGTAAAACTTCATCCTGTGTTCACACCTCCTTGTTGAAGCCGTGTCATCCTTCTTCTCTTCCTGGTCGTTTTCTTCTCCTCCCCTTTTGTGGTCATTGACACTGAACCTGAGTACGAAGTTGCAGCCATCCTTGACTCGTCTTCATCGTAGCCAACTCCAATACTTGTGGCTACTAATCGCACTTGGGAACTGCATCCAACTTACTCTCCATGCTTCTTCCAAGGTTGCTGCTTTCCATCGGCATTATCTTGCTAAACCAGGTCCCAAGACTCGTGGAACTCGTCTTTAAGAGGAGGTGCTGTCATGACCCGATACATGATATAGGATTCTGGATACATGATATGGGTTGCAGTACTTTCCTACAAGATATTCCTACCAAGATTTCGAACACATGATACGGTTGCAAGAATGCCACAGGATTGCCTAGAGGATAAGGGACATTGTGGACTCATCTTAGCCTCTGCATGCATGCAGTCACTTTGCATGCATGCAACCACTTTTAGCACTCATGCCTAGATTAGCTCTTGGAGTTGTGAGCATAAAAGTCTCTGACCTAATTGTTGTAAATCAGTTACTATCAACACCAATCTTACTACGATCAATCTCGTCTTGACTTGTTTCTTGTTCTTGTTTCTGTCCTGTTCCTGTTCTCGCTCCTGTTTCCTGGATTTTATCTTGCTCCTGTCTTATTCCCAGATCCTATTCTGTTTCTGTCTTATTCCTGGATCTTGTCCTGCGCCTTCCTATCTTGCTCCCGGATCCTATTCCTGATCCTGTCTTGCTTTTGGATCCGTCATGTTCCTATTCTTAGTTCCTGTCCTGCTCTCGGTCCTGCTCCTGAGTCAAGCCTTCATGTCCTTGGAATCCTATTCTCTTTCATGGTTCCTAGATCGTGGCTTGACACAGGGCAAACTTCTTGAGCTCTTGATTATTGAGGCAAATGTGTACATGAAACTTAAGTGATGGAATGGTATGAGCAGCACTAGTGGAGCCTGCACCTACGTCGAACTTCGCGGCTCCTAGACAAAGTGGACATTGAAGTTTTTCGACTAAACTTCAGCTTTAATTTCACGCGTCTTGAACTTTCTGGCTTTAGTAGGACATTTTACACCTTGTCCTGCTTCACCACAATACAAGCATAGGTTCTCACTACGACGACGTTGCTTCTTAGTAGCGGAAAGTGAGCCATGTTATATTTCTCAACCTCCATAGGAACTACTCAAGAAGGTGTCGTAGGAACATGTATTAATAACTGCAGGATGAGCTTGTAGGAATTGTTGACGGGATTTTTTCTAACGATGCTCGAACAAACAGTTGTCGCAGCGAACGGCCTATTGCATGATCTTTACTAGTGTTTGGGCATTCGGTAACGTAAGGAAAAGGTCCTTCACGTCATCCTCAACCCAAAACAGAAATGTTTCAATCGATGCAGTTTCGTCCCATGGAATGTTCATGCCAAGTTGTAAAATTTGGATGCATATATGGAAGCTGGTCGGGATCTTTGTGTGAGCTTGCGTAACTTCATGCATGCAAAACGGTGCTTATCGGATCTTGAAAGTAGGCTTCAAAGGCAGCCATGACTTCCATCAATGGGTCGTCACGCTCCAGCAAAGGGACAACCCAAGCCCGTGGAGAATCCAACTAGTAGGGATGTCAAAAGGCCAACCTTTTGTGCATCAGTCGAGTAGCGGCGTGGTTGCATATGGATCAAAAGCCTGATCTGATTCAGGAAACCTTGAAAATTAGCACGATTGTCACTGAACTTCTTTGGCATGCTGATCTTTGGCTCTGAAGAAGAGTTCGATGGAGAGGAAACCACGGATGCTTGAGAGAGAGCCTGTGCAGTAGCCTTGAAGGATGCATCAGCAATTGCATGCACCGCGTTGGTGGAACCTTGCAGATCTATGACTACTTGGCATAAAATGGCCAGCTCATGAAGCAACATTTGGTGCTCACATTGAAATTGCTCAAATTTGCCATGATCTCTGAAAGAAAGAAAAAGGAGGAAAACAAGGAGGAGAAAAAAAAAAGTAACTAGAAATCGAGGAGCTATAAAAGCAGTTACTATCAAACTGTTAAGCCATGATCAAGAGCAAGGAGGCTTGACTTAAGGAGCAGGACAAGGACTAGGAACATGACAGAGCAGGACAGGAACTAGGAGCAAGACAGGGAGCAGGATAGGAACTAGGAACAAAACAAGGAGAGAACAGGAAGCAGGGAGTAAGACAAGAACAAGACAAGATAAAATTGATTGTAGAAAGATTAGTGTTGATAGTAACTGATTGTAAAACAATTAGGTCGGAGCTTGTATGCTCACAACTCCAAGAGCTAATCTGGTCATGAACCTAATCTAGTCATGAACTAAAAATGGTGACCCTTATCCTCTAGGCATATCCTGTAGGAATATCCCGTAGGTACTATAGGCATATCATGTATCCCGTATCTTGTATCCGGAATCCTACATCCTATATCCGATCGTGACACAACCCTTTCAAAGACAAAGCCTTGATCTTCTTGTTCAAGCATTGTCGCAAGCTATTAACATACAAAACTTTCATGTGTGCAGAAATATTCACAGCGCAGGAAAAGCTTTGCAAGTTAAAGTGTAGGGATTTCGTCCAATAGAGAGCTCTATAATATACACTTATCGTCTCTAAGGTCAAGGATAGGATTTTGCTTTGGCCATTGCCATGTATAAGCATTCACAATACCATAAATATGCACTTGCATTACTATGAATACAAAGAGATAGCAAGTGTGGAGACTTACTTCTCTCCCAAAGATACTCTCTCTCTCATGCATTGCTCTCCATAGCCTTCATAGCCTTCATAGTCTCTCCTCTTGCCCTTCCTTGCCCTAACCGAATCCTGTCCTCCTCCAACCGTCATAACTGTCTGCTTCCTGCAACCGTAGGATCCTTCCTACCCTGTAGGATTTTTCCTACTGCTGTAGGATTTTTCCTGTACACAGGATATTTCCTACTACTACTTTCCTACAAGTTATTCCTCCACCGTAGGAAAGTCCTATGTATGCAGTTCCTACATGCTATATTTTTGGCCTCTAACACTATTCCCCACCTTGATTTGCAGTGTCCTCACTGCACCTGTCCTGCACCCTCATTCTCCTGCGGCTCCTCAGGATACTCTGTCTCATATTCCTCCTTGTACCTCACAAACTCTGCCTTTACCTTCTCCATTTCCTGTGCCATGGATGCCACCTGCAGTCGGAGACCCTGGTTCTCCATCTGCAGTCGTTGAAGTTCCTCCCCAACAGTCAAGTGCTCCTCCCTGTCGGAGTTCTTCCTGTGTCTTGACTATCTTCTGCGCCATCGGCATAGGTTCTGAAACACTCACCGGCTTGCTCTCAAGAACCGTAGGACTAGGAGTCCTTGCCTTCACCGGTCGTGCTCCTATCCTGCTAACTGTAGCCTGCATGGTGTTGATCTTCGGCATTATCACTGCCTCCACCGCTTCTGCAATCAACCTGCGAATTCTGCTCTGTCCTTCACTGTGTAGCCCATATTCACAAACTGGTTGTACAATGCTGAAGCCAACTGTGGTACATCCTGCGATGCTGAACTCACCTTGCCGATTTGTCCAGTATCTCCTGCTGCATACGAGACAAAACCTGCGCCAGCTGTACCTCAACCTCCATAGGCACTTCCTCCTGTCTGAAGGATTTCCGCCGCTTACCACCATCCATGAACGTCCCTGGTTCCATAAACTCGTTGCCATTTCTTCAGCCGCGCTTCGTAGCATGAGTCATTCCCCCACCTACGTGATGCATAGGATACCCTCCTCGTGCAAACGTACCTCTTCCTCTTGGAGAATGCCCTGCCGCTCCACGGTTGAACCATGGCTGCCGTGTCATTGGAACACGTCCCACCTTCACTTGGTGATTGATCTTGCCCGTTGGTAACTGCAACAAAACTGCAGTTGCCTCCTCAACTGTTCCTGGAATATCCCGGGAATCTCCTTTCCCTTATTCCCTAACGGCTCCGGTGACAACTCCACCGATTTCCCTGTCTCCATTGTTGGTACTCCTCCTTCGTCACCTCCCGCAACTCAGGCGACTTCTCTTCCTTATTGTGTTCCAGACGTTCTATCCTGCGACTGTTCTTTTATCCTCTGCTACCTTCGTCTGAGTCGTTGGTACTTGTTCATGTGGCTTCTCTAGCTCCATTTGTACCACTTCCTCCAACGTCTTCTTCTCCGGACGCTGTCCCACCTTCTGTGGCTCTCTGGTTTTCAGCGGCTTCACCCTCAAAACCTGTTCCGTGCTCTTCTCCTCCTCTTCTCCTGTTCCTGTGAATCCTCATCATCCAAATGGATGCTCTCCGTCGCGGGCTTCGTCTTTCCCTTCCGCACGGACTTCCGCATCGGCATCACCGTGATATCTTTTGCTTCTTCCCCGGTGGTGTCTTCATCACCTTACTGGTACTCTCCTGACGCTTCCCACTAGTCACTTCCTGTACCTTCTTTCCTATCAGCCTGTTCTGAGGTGTGAGCACCTTCTGCAACTTACTAGCATACTCCTGCTCCTCAACTTCCTCTCCACACTCCATCACATGATTCACAAGTGACTGTATCCACGCCAATGCATCATCGGAGACTCCTTCTGCTGTATCTCCTTCTCCTGAGCAGTAAAAACATACTCACCCAGTTTCCTGAGGAGATAACGTGCAACTCCTGCACACTTCCCCGTCTTAAGTGCGTCATACAGCGACATAACTGTCTTTGAGCTGTAGTGGAAGAAAGTCTGAACTCAAAAGAGTTCACCAGAAAATTACCACAAGCTCACTTCTTCCTCAAATCGCCACACGCAAGCCAAGCTTGCTATTGTATTGCCTCCCCTCTTTCAGATAGATATCTAATTCTTCTTATCTACCTCAACTCTCCTTCTCCTAATGGCAGCCAAATACCTCCGCGATTGCCTTCTCATTAATCAACATCCTCTCCCTTCGGCATATGCAAAATTATCCCAACCATCTTTTCGCCATCATGATGAAATGATAGCACTGTAGCGCATCAGGATTTACCTGCGCAGAAGGTGAGCATACTTCTCAAGACCCAATCCCTGAAGAGCGTTCTCCAGCTCGGATTGATCTCCCATCCCGTCAACATGACTGTAAAATGGCCACATGCCAGATCCTCAGCCGCCTTATGCAGAGATCGGCAATTTTTCACCACAAGAGTATTCTTTCCTCCTGCCATATCCGCGAAGAAAGAAGCTACAAACCCTAGATCTAGGTTTGGCGCTGATTTCCAAGTGTATTGGAATATTCGTATAGAATATATCTCAACGTCTATAAATGATACTTCATACCTCCTCAATTTATTTATGTTTACCCTTTCCTGCATTCCGTCTCCTGTTAGGGTTTCAACATTTACCACACCTTCCTCACTTATCTCCTTGACTTTGAATGGACCTAACCATTTCATTTTTAATTTATCCTGTGGTTTATCAACACTTCCTCTATACCACAAGACCAAATCTCCTTCTCTTATATCATCTTTTCTTTTCCTATTATACCAGGCTCTCCTTCTTTTCTGAATTGCCTGTACAGTCCATAAAGCATGTAATCTTATCTCATCCAGTTTTTCTAATCCTGTAACCTACGTTGTAAGGATTCTTGCTCACCTAAATTATGCTTTACAGCAATCCTTAAAGATGGCACAATATATTCAACAGGAGTTATTGCCTCAAGTCCATATGCTAACTTAAAAGGCGTCATTCCTGTTACAACCTTATAGGCTGTCCTGTAAGCCCACAAGACTTCAGGAAGTCTTTCATCCCAGTCTTTTCCATTTTCCTGAATCACTTTCCTTAAAACATTCTTAAGGACTTTATTTGTAGATTCAGCTTGACCATTCCCTTGAGGATAATAAGGTGTAGATTTCTTATGTTTTATAACAAATTCTTCCATAAGTGTTTGAATTGTTTCATTAATAAAGTGTTTTCCTCTATCACTTATGATTTCCTTAGGAATTCCATACCGCACTATAATCATATTATATATAGCACGGGCTGTATTATAAGCATCAGCTTTCCTCATAGGTTCTGCTTCTACCCACTTAGTCATATAATCCGTAAGTACCAGAATATATTGATTCCTTTTTGTACTCACAGGATTTATAGGTCCTATAAAATCCATTCCCCACCTTTGAAAAGGTTCTAGTGGTAGGATAGGATTTAGGATATACCTGTTTCTTAGGTGGTATATGTGCTCTTTGACACTTATCACATTTCCTACAGAAATCTCCTACATCCTTCCATAATGTAGGCCACCATAACCCAGCCTGTAATATTTTCCTTGCAGTTATTTCCTCTGCAAAATGCCCTCCTGCTAGACCCGCATGGGCCTCTTTCAGGATATCCATAACCTCAAAAGGTTCCACCCAACGTCTTAACACTCCATCCTGACCCGTCTTATATAACTTTCCTCCCACCAAAGAATAACGTCGTGTCCTCACGACAAATAACTTTTTCTGATCATTAGTCTCATAGGATGGTGGAACTAGTCCAGTCGACAAATAAACTTTTATGTCTCCATCCATGTAGGAGGAATGTGCACATGAAACAAGTGCATCAGGAAAGTCATCCATGTACTGGATTGGAACTTCTCCTGTTTAATGCGGCTTAAATGGTCAGCCTGTTCATGCTGTCTACCAGGTTTATGTATGATTTGAAAATCATACTCCTGTAACAGGAGAAACCATCTAGCTAAACGTCCTGTTAGGACTGGCTTGTTTAAAAGATGTAACAAAGCCTTATGATCTACAAAGATTTTGACTTTATTAGCTAATAAATAGTGTCTGAATTTATGAATTGCATATACCATTCCTAAAGCTTCTTTTTCTGTGGTAGTATAGTTTACCTCTGCCGGTGTTAACCTGCGACTTGCATAGTGATAGGACGGTCCTTTCCATCTTCCTGCGTCTGTGTAAGGATAGCTCCTATTGCATGTCTGAGGCATCAACCTGCACATGAAATTCCCTGTCCCATTTAGGATTTACTAATATAGGTGCTGTTACTAAAGATTTCCTTAATGTATCAAAAGCTTCCTGACATGCAGGAGTCCAATCATAGGATTTTCCTGCCTTTAAAAGGTCAGTTAAAGGTCTGGCTATTTGGGCATAATCCTTAATAAACCTCCTATGATAGCCAATCTTTCCTAAAAACCGCCTTAATTCTTTTAGATCCTGCGGTGATTGTAAGGTAAGTATAACTTTAACCTTATCCTGATCCACCAGGATTCCTTCCTTAACATACTATGTCCTAAGAGAACTCCTGATTTTACAAAAAAATTACATTTCTCAGGATTTAAAGCAACTGATTTTGCTTACATTTCTGAAAACATTTCTAAACAATAAAGATGATTCTCTTTATCACTATATACACTAAAATCATCCATAAAAACTTTCATAAAATCCAATAAATATTCCCTAAAGGTATCAGTTATGATCCTTTGGAAAGTAAAAGGTGCATTACATAAGCCAAATGGCATAACTTTATATGCATATGCACCCCATGGACTTATAAAAGCTGTTTTATGTTGGTCCTCCGGAGCTACTAGAATCTGATTATATCCTGAGAATCCATCCATAAAGGAATACATCTCATGTCCGGCCACACTATCCAACATTTCTTCTGTAAATGGGATAGGAAAAACATCCTTCTTTGTGGCATCATTTAACTTCTTATAGTTTACACATACTCTCAACTTTCCATTCTTTTTAGGAACAATCAAGTGGTGATAACCATTGTGCACCCTGTATAGGATAAATAAAACCTACACTTAACAGCTTATCTATCTCCTCCTTCACAAGCTGTGCATAATTAGGATTCATCCTATATGCTCTCTGTTTCACAGGCTCACTTCCTGGTAATAATTGTATAGTGTGTGTACACAATTCAGGAGGTATGCCTTTAAGATCTTTATAGGACCAGGCAAAAACATCCTGATATTTTTGAAGCAAATTCAATCCTTTTTCCTGGAATTCTTTATCTAATTCCTGAGCAATGAATAGGTTTTTAGGTTCATTTTCTGTACCTATATTCACTTGCTGCAAAGGATCTGTAGTATACACATATGTATACTCTGCAGGTTTCCTGTAAATCAATCTCATATGGGATTGCCTTATAGAACTTTTCCTGCAATCCGGGCCTATCTTCTTCCTTCTGCTGAACAGTTTTCTTTCCTTTCAGCACTACGTTTAAGTCTATATCTGTCAGGACTTTTAAGTCAGGATATGCTTTCAGGATTTCTACTTCTTCCTGATCGTCTAAGCCATTAAACCAGTCATATCCTTCTAAAATAAGGGTCTGTTTTCCTTTTTAACATACCTTTTTGTATGATTGTATATCACCGGTTTTCCTTCTCCTTCTCCCAGTCATCTTTCCTGTTCCCCAATCCTGTATAACTTTAGCAGTTTTCAGCCAAGGCTACCTAATAACATAGTATATACAGTATCTTTTCCTTCCATTTGGAGGACAATAAGGGACACTTATATTTAAGACCCTTTATAGATATAGTCACTCCTCTCACTATACCTGTAGGCTTGACACTTCTCTGGTCTGCCATTTTTAAATTAAAAGGAGCAGGCTCAATGGGTCCTAAACCCATTTTCTTACAAGCATGTTCCTCAATAAAATTAACTCCTGAGCCTCCATCTATAAGGACTTCTTTTATCTTGTTTTTACCAATATATACAGTAATGCTGGGCACATACCCATCATAATCACCTTCTTTTTCATAATGTTTTTCTACTCGGTGAATTTCATTTCCTGTATATGCAGGTAAGGATTTTGGAACAATGTTCAACATTTCCAAGATTTGATTTTTAATATATGGGGCAATATGTATTAATTGTCCCAACGTGATTGTAATTTCTTGGCTCAATGCACTTTGAGCCATTGATTCTGCCACGTCATCCTGAATCCGTTTCACAGGAATGCTCTGTTTTCTAGGGTTACTCTGTTTTACAGGAATATTCTTTTTCTCTTGAATATTCTTCCCTAAAATAGAATCAGTTATTTTTAGATCTTTAGGTATATCCGTCGGTTGTGTATCATCATCCGAGATATACTCAGGGAGATCTCGTTCTTGGAGATGAGTGTTCATCTCTCCCATTGTTTGCGTACTATCCCGCAATGGATACACAGAATTTCCTTCTTCTGCTGGAAGGTATTCCTGTTTCTGACATATATTTCTTTTTGTACAGATTACTGGCAGGATGGTTTTCTAGCTCATTCTCGTCCACATCAATGAACCGAGCTCCAAGCTCTCTCTTAGGAGCATTGTTTGAGGTGGAAGGCTGATTCTTAGGACAATTTGGAGAAATATGTCCTTTCTCTCCACATGTATAACAAGTAAGATTAATAGAATTCCTTCCTTGTACTTGTCTTTGTCTATAGTTATTTTGATCTCCATAACTTTCTTTTCTTGGATATCTTTCTGGTCCTCTAGGACGTCTCCTTCCTTCCCATATTAGGCTTATATGGTGGAGCATATCTAGTTTGATTCCCCTCATACAGCCTATCATCTCCTCCTGTATAAGGAACATTCCTTCTGTTATCAAAAGGATTCCTATTTCTTCCTTCTTCCCAACTCCCAGGCTTTCCTCATAATAGAGCTTCCTATTCCGAGATGGGAATGTGGTAACAGGTGGTTGTCTCACAGGAAACGGCCTGTTATACCAGCCTTCCTTTCTTCCTTCTTTTCTCCTTTCTTTTTCCACACGTGCCACATTTTGATTAATAAAATACTTACAGTCTTTTGCCGAATGTCCTTCTTTATCACATATTTGACATTTTGGCAACTGTAGTCTACACTCATCCTTAGTATGTCCAGGATTTTTACACTTGGCACACCATACTTTGGCATCTAATTCCTTATACACAGGATTACCTTTCAAGGACTTAACTAGCTGTAATAACATTCTCTCATCAGCCTTATAATCCCGAACTTTGATAGGTTCATCCTCATCATCTGAACTATCCTCCTTTCTCCTTGAGGATTTTATCTTTCCTTCTGCTATGTTTTCTATTTGTCTCCTCTTTTCTCATAATCTTTAAGATGCTTTACAAGATCTTTCCTGTCTACTTCCTCAATTGTCATTGCATAATGCCTATATGGCTTCTGCAATCCTTGCTTATACCATTGAAGCAAAGCTTCTTCCTTAACATATAGTGAGCATTTCTTTTCATGCTTTTTAAAACGGTGTGTATATTCCTCTAGAGTTTCAGTTTTTCCTTGTAGGATATTTCTGAGCTTCTCTAAGTGCTCTTCAGGCAACTCTTCCTTTTTAAAGTATTCTTTAAAAGCTTCTGTAACTTTCTCATAATCTTCTCTCACATCTTTTCCAACTCATAATACCAATCAGATGCATTTCCTTTTAATGTGTGAGGAAATATAAGCAACTTATCTGCATTGCTTACTTTATACAACTTCAACTTCCTCAAACTGCAATAAATGTCTTTTAGGATTTTCCTTCTTTCCTGCGGAAAATATTGGGAACATCAATGTGCCTCCCAACATTCCGGGGAAAAGTGTCATATTAGACATACTCGGTGGGTTTTCTCTACCACCTTCCTCCTCACCAAGAGGGGAATTTCCAGGAGATACTCCTCCTGGTCTAATAGGAAATCCTGTTCTCCGAGGAGTTCCTTCCAACTCCTCTTCTCCTGCAGTTTGATAGTCACCGTATTGTATATCCTCCACACCTTTAGCAGCACTTTCTCCTATCTGATCAATGAGTTTTATAAGAGCTTCTTGCCTATTAGCAAGCTCTATTTGCTCAGCTCGGGCAGCCTCTCTCTCGGCCTGCCTATTATCTCTCTCTCTTGCTAGAGACGAGTTAGGATTATGTTGCCTCCAAGGCTCCATCCATCATCATATATATACACACTTCTTTTTCACTTAAGCTCTACTTCTCTCAGAGCTATATCACTTCTCACTTAGGAATTCAACAAATTCCTCCACAACAATGGCGAAATCCCTCCGTGGTCGCCATGTGTTAACATACAAAACTTTCCTGTGTGCAGAAAACACTGTTCACAGCGCAGGAAAAGCTTTGCAAGTTAAAGTGTAGGGATTTCGTCCAATAGAGAGCTCTATATATACTTATTCGTCTCTAAGGTCAAGGATAGGATTTTGCTTTGGCCATTGCCATGTATAAGCATTCACAATACCCATAAATATGCACTTGCATTACTATATGAATACAAAGAGATAGCAAGTGTGGAGACTTACTTCTCTCCCAAGATACTCTCTCTCTCATGCATTGCTCTCCATAGCCTTCATAGCCTTCATAGTCTCTCTCTTCCTTGCCCTTTGCCCTAACCGAATCCTGTCCTCCTCCAACCGTCATAACTGTCTGCTTCCTGCAACCGTAGGATCCTTCCTACCCTGTAGGATTTTTCCTACTGCTGTAGGATTTTTCCTGTACACAGGATATTTCCTACTACTACTTTCCTACAAGTTATTCCTCCACCGTAGGAAAGTCCTATGTATGCAGTTCCTACATGCTATATTTTTTTGGCCTCTAACACAAGCCAATGAGCTTGTTGGCAATGATCTTCTCAGCAATAATGAATTATTTTGAGGGTAAATCCGGCCCATACAATTGGTTGATCAAAGCCTTCCTGATCTCAAGATTCTTCTGGCCCTTCTCTCCTTGAAAGTAAGCATGAAGGTAATTTGGGAACTTCCTTATTATTTCCATGCAGATGGTTTTCTTGTCAACACTAGTTAGGACGCCGGTTTGAGGTGAATTTGACCAATCCTTTCTTTGTTTTCTTCAAAGTGACCCTTATCAATATTGATGGAGGAACAACTCTACTCCATGGGATGGTACTGAAGAGGTATTTGTGTTCAACTTCGTCATGGTTGTTGATGGAGCAACCATCCTTGTAGCCTCAAAGTGTTGAACCCCTTCAATAAGTTGCTCAATCATGATTGCATCACCACACTTACAACCCATTTCAATCTAGTCTTGCCTCCTACACTCCAATGCACTCTCACCATGTATGTTTCCTCTTCAACCATACGAAGAAATGAGGGAAATGTTGCAGAGATCAACCTTCCTTCCATTGATCTCTTTAAGTAGCAAAATCTTTGGGCCTTGAATTCCTCCAAAGAAAGAGTCCTACAACTAGCCATTTTGTAAGAAATACTATGGAAAACAATGTAGAAAAGAAACAATGAAGACCTACAGAGGACGATGATGAAACACCTAGTTGTTAGTAGAGAAGAAACAACATACCCAATTGTTGGTGAGAGAGAAGGAACAACCCAAAGTGGTGAAGGCGACATTGATTGAGGCTGCAATGTTTAATGGTGCAAAGTCACTATCAAACTATAGATCTTGTCATGAATTTTGAATTTAACTTTTTTTTTTACAGTATGCTTGCAAATGTGGGAAACTAATTAACAGCTAATAAAATCTTAACTACAAAGTACACTCAAATGAAGAGACAAATCCTTGCTCTAGGGGATTATTTATTTTTCTGAATATTATAGAATTGAATGGCTTAATATGTTCTCCTTTTTCAAATGATCACTTAGTTGCACATAGAGATCAACATTATAACAAGTACTAGTGTTTAAAATTGAAATTGCAATAAGAAGTAAAGTTCAGCTGAAGTCACATTTTATATATACTCAATTTCATTTTATGTACCAAAAGGGTTTTTGAAAACTTATTTTTGTCATATGTATAAGTACATATAAATGCTTCTAATTATATTTTTTATGCAATATAATTGAAATTTAATTATTTTTTCAATATATTTTTTAGAGTAATATTTGGTAATTATATAATTACTTAATAGTGTATATGCACACACATATATAAAATAGATATGTATGTGTCATAGTTTTACTATGACTCCTCTTTACTTTGGACGTTGACTGTTGTTACCTACTGTACTATGTTGATAAGCTCTAGATGTAGTAGGAAACAGGCCCGCTTAGTGCACTTGGGTATCTGGTGATGGTCCGGCCGGGTGTCATTAAGTATTTGCAGGAAACTCTAGGCGAAGCTAGAACTTACCTTCTAGAAAACTCTTACCTTGGTTTTCCGTGTCCCGGTTGGATTAATGGCTAGTTTCGGTGAGTTCGGCATGTCAAATATGCTTAGAAATACCCCCAGGTTTGACAGGTTAGGGTTTAGGGGTCGATGGATAACTCACCAAGTATGTTCCCTCTGGGAATGAGATTTCAGTGCTAGCCCACTTATGTAAATAGGAAAACGGGGGGGGGGGCCTCTGTCACATAAATAAGGTAGTATATAGGAGTGAGGGTTCCTGGGTTCATGACTGAGCTCGTTACTCTTCTCCCGGTGCAAGCTCTAGCTTGTGTCGTCAAGGCCAACCCTCTGTTGTGCCGCCCTAACTTCTAGATGCCAGGGGTACGTCCCACCTTCGGGTAGCTTACCCTTAACGTTGGCGAATCCATGTCTGGGAGGTCTTGTCAGAATGCACGTTCCAAGAGGCAGAGGTTGAGGCTTGTTTCCAGCCTCCTCCTCCACGTCAAGCTAGGTGTAGCACTCACAACCAAGCAAAGGCACATCCGTGTCCTTGTCCAACTGTGGGCGTGGGATCTTGTTTGACAGGTTCACATTACCAGTTCCTGAGGGTGCACTAAGGGGTTCTAGAGTTGGCATTTAGGAGCCACGTTTGTGGCACTTGGTGCAACTCTTGAATCTAAGGGCTATGGCATGATAGCCCACATCGGGGAAGGCAGTGTCACATGGAGATGTGACACTGGGCTAAAATGTCACATGGTGCAACGCCTGAGGCACGCCCTTTGGGGTTATGTCATGGGCTTGTCGCCAAGGGTTGGATACTCTGAAACAGACATGCTTGTGCTCGCGCTAGGGTGCTAAGCCTTGGGCATCCGCTCAAGGGAGGTTAGGTCTCATAACTAGGTGTGCTTTGGCACACTTGGCTAGGGGAGCGTTCTCCTTGAATTCAAGGGTTGAACACCTAAAATGTTAGCAGGAGCCCCTTTCGTGAGGCACTCGCAAGGTCATGTGCTTAGGGTTATCCCAAACCTAGCTTAGGGAATTTGCTTAGCAGAACACTCATGTCCGCCTATGGCGCCACACTCGTGTCCTCACTAAGTACTAGCCCTAGGTCTTGGCTAGGGGAGCGTTTCTCCTTGAAATTCAAGGGTTGAACAACTAAACATGTTAGCAGGAGCCCCTTTCTGAGGCACTCGCAAGGTCATGTGCTTAGGGTTATCCCAAACCTAGCCTTAGGGAATTTGCTTAGCAGAACACTCGTGTCCGCCTATGGCGCACACTCGTGTCCTCACTAAGTACTAGCCCTAGGTCTAGGGTATAACTTGGCCACTCAAACCCTTAGGGGTTAGTCGTGGTACAGGGTACCCCTTGTCGCCCTAAAGGGGTTGTACTCCCGGATGAGGGTGATTCCTCAAGGGGTAAGTGACAATGCCTTAGCTCTGTCTAGGGTTATGTATGGAACACACGTCTCCTTGATGGGGGTTAGGGCATGAGCCTGTCTAGGTCTTCTAGGGCAAGACCCTAAGTCAACTAGGGTTATCCCTCAAGGGTTTTGGGGGTAGACACTCTAGGGAGACTTAGGTTAAACCCTAAGTCAACTAGGGTTATCCCTCAAAAGGGTTCTGGGGGTAGACATTCTAGGGAGACTTAGGCAAACCCTAAGTCTCCTGTCCACTTGGGCATTAACCCTAGGGGTCGTTGGGGTTGTTCTGAGAAACTTAGCGTTGCTCACACAGGGTGATGACGCCAAATGGCCACCTGGCAGCCACGTGTTGCCATGTGTTGGCCCTTTGGGTTAAAACTCTGACAGTATGTGTGTATACATGTATAGTTTTTATACGTGTGTATCAAGTACCAAATTTGATTATATTTATAACCAATTCATAACCACATTTCAATTTGACGTTACCCACATTTTGAGGTAAAATGAACGAGTTGGATTTGCAATTGGGGTTTAATTAATTTAGGTTTATTTTCTTGTTCACATTTAGCATTATGCCATACCATTGTAATTGCAAAGAGTGCCAAGGAGCAATGGTGAGTGGAAAATACTGATGGCATAATTGATCAGGGCAACAAGTAGATCCACAACCACAGTAGCAACAAAAGCCAAGAGAATTTATATGTGAGTGTCTTATTTGTGTAGCACAACATGGTAGTATTAGAAGGATTTTTTTTTCAGAAGCGGCTTCTATTATCATATAGAGCAGATGATTTGTAGAGAAAATACTATAGAGGTGGAGGAGGCTTCCCACGAAGATCTAGAGCTTTTTTATGAGGCCATTAGGCGTAAAACAACAACAACAAGGACAATAAATGGTTGAGGAGGTTTCGTCATCCAACATTTTCTCAATATCAATATTACAGAAGATTTGGATAGTGGTGATGACGACCATGAGGATATAGCTCTAGTAGATGAAGTGGACATTGAGGTATAAGAGGTTGCATGTCCATCAACCCTATATGTGGGAAAATCACAAACAATGCAAATAAAGTCTACAAGTTAATCTTCAAGTTGACAAAGATTTTTGACGATGGCCATATCTCTAAAGAAGCTCATGAATGTTGCACACACTCATCATGATATTCTATTCTAATTGGGATGGAAAAATTGGCACCTTCAAGGTTCCCATAAGTAGTAGTTTTCTATACAAAATGTACGAAAGGCTTGGTATGCCCCAAGTTGTTGGTCATCAGGGACTCTATAGGTAAGATGTAGGTTGACTTAGGTTGACTTAGGCCAATGCCCAATCCTGGGGTTTCGAATTGGTGTCCGATCGTTACTCGGGATGCACTAGAAGGTATAGTAGTGGCCTCTACCCAAAACCGTGAGGGTCTGTATACAAGTGGAGTTCCCCCTTGAGCTGGAGTGAGGGTGGGAGCAAAAGAAGGAGAGGAAGGAGGTTGGGGATGGCAGCAATAAATAGAAAATATGTATATATTGCCTCTTAGAATATAAGGTGGCCCCTTCCCTAGAGATGGTTGGAGCAAGATACATACAACAAGACGGACTAAAAAGACCCCAACCCAATATTTACCTTCCTACCTATATAGTGGATTGGGTGGTTCTGGGATGTAGGATAGGTGGCACTCCCCAACTAGACCATTGCCCTATGCCGCAGTCTTACCTTACTGACTTAATGCACCTCCTTCATGCATGCCGTCCTTAGTACCTTGGTAATTGGTTTAATTTAGCTTGTTGTTAGCAATACTTGACAACCGTCGTTGTCGTCTACACATGTTGTACATCTTTCGCTCTCCCTTCGGCCTCCCTTCTAGGCTACTACTCATTCGTGTCAACTAGACATTTGATGGTGGACAAACCACCATCAACCAAATGCTCGGACTTACTTGTTGGCACGTCCTTGGGCCATGCACTCTCTCTCCCTAGCCCCCATAGGCTTGTGGTAGGTGGCAGCTTTGTTCTCTTTGCGGCCAATTCAGCTTCAGGGTGGCAATCGTTGCATCCCCGACGAGGGGATTAATCCCGTCGGACTTCCTCGTTGGAGGGAGTCCACCGCAGGATTAATCCCGCCGCCTCTTCCAAAGCTCAGCAAACTCCAACACGTCTTGAGTAAGGCTGTAGTCGTTGACCAAGTTTGATTTCATTGACTTTTATACCCTTGAAATTTATCATATTTATTTTTATATATATCTCTAGAAGTTTTATATTTAAAAATATACCCTTCTAAACCAATGGAAGAATGCTCGTATAATACAAATCCCACGACCTAGCATTAACAGCTTGCGATAACCGAAAAGGCAATTCTAATTCTTAAACTCATTCAAGCGTGTGTTGTAGCTCATGCTCCTTGATCGCAAGCTGTTGGTGTGTGTGGCCCTCCAACTTCTTAACAATGGTTTGTAGCTTGTCTGTCATAACCCGATACAGGATACAAGATTCTGGATATAGGTATGGGTTGCAGGACTTTCCTACAGGATATTCCTACCAGGATTCCGGACACAGGATATGGTTGCAGGATATTCCTACAGGATATGCCTAGAGGATAAGGGACATGTGGACTCATCTTAGCCTCTGCATGCATGCAACCACTTTTAGCACTCATGCCTAGATTAGCTCTTGGAGTTGTGAGCATAAAAGCTCCGACCTAATTGTTGTACAATCAGTTACTATCAACACCAGTCTTACTACGATCAATCTCGTCTTGTCTTGTTCTTGTCTTGTTTCCTTCCTGCTCCTGTCTCGCTCTGTTTCCTGTCCTGCTCCTGATCCTGTCTGCTGATCCTGTCCTTTCTGTCTTGTTCCTGGATCCTGTCCTGCGCTTCCTGTCTTGCTCCCGGATCCTATCCTGATCCTGTCTTGCTCCTGGATCCGTCCTGTTCCTATTCCTTTCCTGTCCTGCTCTCGGTCCTGTTCCTGAGTCAAGCCTTCCTGTCCTTGGAATCCTGTTCTCTTCCTGGTTCCTGGATCGTGGCTTGACAGTTTGATAGTAACTGCTTTCATAGTTCTCCTTTTCCAGCTACTTTTTTTCTTGATTCTTTTCCTTCATTTTCCTCCTTTTTCTTTCTAGATCATGGCTGATTTTGAGCACTTTCAACGCGAGCACCAAATGTTACTTCATGAGCTGGCCACTTTGCGCCAAGTGGTCACCGACCTGCAAGGTTCCACCAATGCGGCACATGCAGCTGCTGATGCATCCTCCAAGGCTGCTGCAGGCTCTCTCAGGCATCGGTGGTTCCCTCTTCATCGAACTTTTCTTCGGAGCCGAAGGTTAGCATGCCAGAGAAGTTCAGTGGCAATCGTGCCGATTTCCAAGGTTTCCTGAATCAGATCCGGCTCTTGATCCGTATGCAACCACGCGCTACTCGACTGATGCTCAAAAGGTGGGTCTTTTGGCATCCTTACTAAGTGGATCTCCACGGGCTTGGGTTGCCCCCTTGCTGGAGCGTGACGACCCATTGATGGAAGACTTTGAAGGTTTCGTGGCTGCCTTTGAAGCCTGTTTTGGAGATCCTGATAAGTACCGTTCTGCATGCACGAAGTTACGGAAGCTCACTCAAGGATCCCGACCAGCTTCCGTCTATGCATCCGAATTTCAGCAACTTTGCACGAACATTCCATGGGACGAGACTGCATTGATCGAACACTTCCGTTTTGGGTTGAGGGATGACGTGAAGGACCTTCTCCTTACGTTACCGGATGCCCAAACATTAGCGGAGATCATGCAACAAGCTGTTCGTTGCGACAACCGTTTGTTCGAGCGTCGTCAGGAAAGATCCCGTCAGCAGTTCCTGCAAACCAATCCTGCAGCTGTGGTACATGTTCCTGCACCACCTTCTGGAGTAGTTCCTATGGAGGTTGAGAAATCCAAGCGTGGCTCTCTTTCCGCTGCTGAGAAGCAACGTCGTCGCAGTGAGAACCTGTGCTTGTATTGTGGTGGAGCAGGACACAAGGTGGCAGATTGTCCTATTAAAGCCAGGAACTTCAAGACGCGTGAAGTTGAAGCTGAAGTTCAGTCGGAAAACTCCAATGTCCACTTCGTCTAGGAGCCGCGAAGTTGGACGTAGGTGCAGGCTCCATTGGTGCTGCTCATACCATCCATCACTTAAGTTTCCTGTACACATTCATCTTAATAATCGAGAGCTCATGGAGTTTGCCTTGTTAGACACTGGTGCAAATGCATGCTTCATGGATGACACTTTTGCAACTCAACATGGCATTTCGGTGGTGAAGTTGAAGCGTGCAGTTCCTGTAGAGGTGGCCGATGGGCGTCTGATTGCTTCTGGCGCAGTTACCCATGCTACCGAACCTCTCTCCTGCAGTATGGCACATTCAACTGTTCAATTTCCTTCAACTTGATCAAGACTCGGTCGACTCCCATCATTTTGGGCATGCCATGGTTCGTTGTTGCAAATCCGCAGATCGACTGGAGGTCTAGGACGCTCACGTTTTCCTCTCCGACAGCTAGGATCAATCCTGTACCTTCCTGTGCAGGATACATCCTTAGTATCTGAGGCAGTACAAGCTACAGGATTGACCGTGCCTGTTCCTGTACCAGTGTTGAAGACTCCTCCTCGACAGGATTCACCTCATGTCAGTTCCTCAGCACATCCGCAGGCTCTCTCCACTCCTGTAAGTTTGCGGTTCCTGTACAGGGTTCTTCCAATCCTGTATCAGTGTCGAAGGTTCCTCCTCAACAGGATCCACCTCCTGTTGATTCGTCAGCACATTCGCAGGCTTTCCCACTCCTGCGCAACCACGGACTCCTGTACAGGATTCTTCCAATCCTGTACACTCATCAACATCCACACAGGTTTTTTCCAATCCTGCCTCTTTCTGTTACCTGCTTCTGTTCCACCCCCAAGATCCTTCCTCTTTTTCAGTCACAGCTCCCTCCTTCTCCTCTCCGAGTTCTTACCACTACCATGCATGAACTCGCCACTGATCCTGCTCCTTTCCACCTTTTTGCCTTTCAAGTAACTCCTACGTCCTCTTCTACCTTTCCTGTATCCGACTCTCCTGTTTTTTCAATCTCCTTCTCCTCCTTCTTCCCTACCATCCAAGTATCACGCCTTTAAGGACGTTTTTGACAAGCACAAGGCTGCAGTTCTTCCTGTTCACAGGTCCTACGACTGTCCTATTGATCTTGCGGAAGGAAAGACTCCACCATTCGGACCGATTTATGCATTGTCACCCACAGAGTTGGAGGTTCTTCGTCAGTACATCGAGGACAACTTGGCATCCGGCTTCATTCGTCACTCAAAGTCCCCTGCAGGAGGCCTATCTTCTTTGTCAAGAAGAAGGATGGGAGTTTACGTTTGGTTGTGGACTACAGGGGTTTGAATCAAGTCACCATTCGGAATCGGTACCCGTTGCCATTGATCCCGGAACTTCTCGATCGGCTGCGAGGAGCAAAGGTGTTCACGAAGATCGACTTACGAGGGCCTACAACCTTGTACGGATTCGTCCCGGCGATGAGTGGAAGACTGCCTTTCGTACAAGGTATGGACATTTTGAGTACACGGTAATGCCTTTCGGCCTTACCAATGCCCCAGCCGTGTTCCAACACATGGTGAACGACATCTTTCGTGACTTCTTGGACCAGTTTGTGGTGATCTACCTCGACGACATTTGATTTTCTCCAAGGACCAGGCGGCACATGACAAGCATGTACGACTAGTTCTAGAGCGGCTTCGCGAGCATGGCCTGTACGCGAAGTTGGAGAAGTGTTTTTTCGATAGGGATTCGGTGGAGTTCTTGGGCTACATCGTCTCTCCTGCTGGCGTTTCCATGGACATGCACAAGGTGAAGACCATCGTGGAGAGGCCCAAGTCGGTACGAGATGTACAATGTTTCCTTGGCTTTGCAAACTTCTACAGGCGGTTCATACAGGACTTCTCCAAGCGTGTACTTCCACTCACAGAACTCACCAAGCGCACAGGTTTTCTCTTGGTCCGACAAGGCGGAACACGCGTTCACAACACTCAAGGACTTCACGACAGCTCCGATTTTAGCACATCCTGACCCTTCTCATCCTTTCTTCATTGAAGCAGATGCCTCGGATTTTGCAGTAGGATCCGTCCTATCAAGTTGGAGAAGACAAGTTGCTTCATCCTGTAGCTTTTCACTCTCGTAAGTTCCTGTCGGCGGAGATCAATTACGAGATTCATGACAAGGAACTCAAGGCCATTGTGGATTCGTTGAGGAGTGGCGGCATTTCCTGGAAGGTGCTGCACATCCTGTACAAGTTCTTACGGATCACAAGAACCTGGAGTACTTTCAAACGGCTCGAGTTCTCAGTCGGCGACAGGCTAGGTGGGCGGAGTTCCTATCACGTTTTGACTTCGTCATCGTCTACAGGCCCGGTTTTCGGAATGGCAAGGCGGACGCATTGTCTAGGCGCTCTTACCTTGCACCAAGCCCGGGCGATCCTGCATTTGACTGTCAAAGGCAAGTGTTGTTGGGTCCTGATCGATTCCGGCTTGCGGCACTGCAGGTTCATCAGGCTCCAGCAAATTCAACACTCCTACAGGACGTCCGTTCGCAGTTGGCTACAGACGACTTGGCAAAGAATGTGTTCTCACACATTCATCCTGACGTTGCAAGTTCCTCTTCCTCCAGTTCCCGTTCAGACTACAACCTGTTCACCATACAGGATGGACTCCTGTACCGGGAAGGTCTCCTGTACGTTCCTGTTGGTATTTTCAGGACTCGTGTGGTACAGGATTGTCATGATACCCCCAGCTGTCACGACCCGATACAGAATACATGATTCCGGATACAGGACATGGGTTGCAGGACTTTCCTACAGGATTCCGGATACAGGATATGGGTTGCAGGATTTTCCTACAGGATACTCCTACCAGGATTCCGGACACAGATTCGGTTGCAGGATATTCCTACAGGATATGCCACAAGATATGCCTAGAGGATAAGGGACATGTGGACTCATCTTAGCCTCTGCATGCATGCAATCACTTTTGCATGCATGCAACCACTTTTGCATGCATGCCTAGATTAGCTCTTGGAGTTGTGAGCATAAAAGCTCCGACCTAATTGTTGTACAATCAGTTACTATCAACACCAGTCTTACTACGATCAATTTCGTCTTGTCTTGTTCTCGTCTTGTTTCCTGTCCTGTTCCTGTCTCGCTCCTTTTCCTGTCCTGCCCCTGGATCCTATCCTGTCTGTTCTGTCTCGTTCCCGGATCCTATCCTGATCCTGTCTTGCTCTTAGATCCGTCCTGTTCCTATTTCCAGTTCCTGTCCTGCTCTCGGTCCTGTTCCTGAGTCAGGCCTTCCTGTCCTTGGAATCCTGTTCCTTTCCTGGTTCTGGATCGTGGCTTGACAGTTTGACGTGACACCGGCTACAGGACATTTTGGTGTGGCCAAGACAGTGGAGTTGGTGACTCGCAACTATTGGTGGCCTGGGTTGCGAGGTTTTGTGGAGAGGTTTATACGGAGTTGGACACTTGTAACAGGTCGAAGATGTCTCATCATGCACCCTCTGTCTTCTTCGTCCTCTTCCTGTTCCTTCTGCTCCTTGGAGATCCATTTCTATGGATTTCCTCACAGATCTTCCTCCTTCTCGTGGATTCGATGGCAATTCTTGTGGTGGTTGATCATTTCACTAAGCAGGCTCATTTCCTACCCTGCAATAAGACAACTACAGGTCAGACAACTGCTGAGTTGGTATCATGAAGTGTTCCAACATCATGGTCTTCCTGAGAGCATTGTTTCGATTGAGGTCCACAATTCATGTCCAAGTTTTGGCGAGAGCTTCTTCGGAGTCTACAGGTGAAAGCGGATCTTTCTTCAAGATATCATCCGCAACTAATGGGCAGTCCGAACGCACAATTCAGACCTTGGAACAGTATCTTCGTTGCTTCATCAATTACCAGCAAGACAACTGGTTGACCTTCTTCCATGCGGAGTTTGCCTAGAACAACTCTGTTCACGCATCTACAGGACAGACACCTTTCTTTGCTCTTACAGGCCCCATCCACATTTTGACTTTGCTCCTCTCGCTTCTCCTTCTTCCGCTCCTGCAGTACAGGATCGTCTCCAACATCTTCGTCAGGTACAGGATGATTCCAGGTTCATCTTCAACAGGCACAAGAACGATACAAGCTCATGCTGATGCTCACCATCAGCCGGCACCTGCATACCAGATTGTGATCCTGTGTGCTTCTTCGTCGACACATTCGCCAACAAGCCTTCTTCTAAGTTGGATTTTCAACGATTGGGCCCTTACAGGATTATGGCGAGGTAAATCCTGTAGCTTTCCGACTCGAGTTACCATCCACAGTGAACTTCATCCTGTGTTTCATACCTCCTTGTTGGAGCCGTATCATCCTTCTTCTCTTCCGATCGTGTTTCTTCTCCTCCCCCTCCTGTGGTCATTGACACTAAACCTGAGTACAAAGTTGCAGTCATCCTTGTTCTCGTCTTCATCGCCGCCAACTCTAATACTTGGGGATTGGAAAGGTTATTTACCTACTTATCGCACTTGGGAACCTGCATCCAACTTACTCCATGCTTCTTCCAAGGTTGCTGCCTTTCCATCGGCATTATCCTGCTAACCAGTCCCAATACTCATGGAACTCGTCTTTAGGAGGAGGTGCTGTCACAACCCGATATAGGATACAGGATTTCGAATACAAGATATGGGTTGCAGGACTTTCCTACAGATATTCCTATCAGGATTTTGGACACAGGATACGGTTGCAGGATATTTCTACAGGATATGCCTAGAGATAAGGGACATGTGGACTCATCTTAGCCTCTGCATGCATGCAGTCACTTTGCATGCATGCAACCACTTTTAGCACTCATGCCTGATTAGCTCTTGGAGTTGTGAGCATAAAAGATCCGAACTTAATTATTGTACAATCAGTTATTATCAACCCAGTCTACTACGATCAATTTCGTCTTGACTTGTTCTTGTCTTGTTTCCTGTCTTGCTCCTGTCTCACTCTTGTTTCCTATCCTGCTTTTGGATCCTATCCTGCTCCTGTCTTGTTCCCATATCCTGTCCTGTTTCTGTCTTGTTCCTGGATCCTGTCCTACGCCTTCTTATCTTGCTCCCGATCCTATCTTGATCCTGTCTTGCTCCTGGATCCGTCCTGTTCCTATTCCTAGTTCCTTTCTTGCTCTCGGTCCTGCTCCTGAGTCAAGCCTTCATGTCCTTGGAATCATGTTCTCTTCCTGGTTCCTGGATCGTGGCTTGACAGTCTAGCTGAGTTTCGGTCATTCGAATGTGCTGCTCCCCTTGTGTTGCTGGAGCAAGATAGTTGCCCTCTCTCCCTCTGTGTGGGCCCCTTGGGAGGGGTCACAGGCTTTGCCTAACCTCGAATAGATTCTAATCCTGCCCTATAAGCTGGGTGATTGTGTGTAGCTCCTCCTATTGCTGCTAGCTTCTCTTGGTTTCCTTGAGCTCTCTCTCCCTTTGCTTAGCCTTGTCGCGAGCTCCATGCGTTTGTTGCTCTTTCTCTACTACGACATGCTCATGGTCATGCCTGAGTTGGTCTTGGAGCCTCTGGAGGTCCTCGTACTTATCCTGTAACTTTGTCGAGGCCCCTAACTAGTGCGCTCCATGCCTCCTCTATGTGCTTCCACCCCATCTTTGTGATTTGGCATTGTTGGACTCCATGGAGGAGCAGTTCTCTGTATTCCTTGGCTTCTTTCTATGCAGCTTGACACCGTTCTGTAAGCTTGTCTACTATGGCATCATGCTCCTTAGCTATGCCTATGAGGTTTAGGTCGCCACTAACTTTCCCAATTCAGTCAAAAGCCTTTGCAAGTTTGAGGGGAGCCAATGAAGCCCATTTCCGTTGGCATGAAATGTTGGTAGGTATCACCGAGCTCCTCCTTGGAATCTTTCTCCTTATCCTTCAAGTGAATTGGTTGTGATGGTCTTGCAGGGTGTCTGCCGCTTCTGGTGTCGAATCCAGTGGTAATGGGGAGCCTATAGAGGGATTGCCCATATGGGTTTTGCAGTTGGCAATCTCCACCCCTTCTTGTGGGGTTTCTAGTACTTGGGTTGTTCCTACTCCGGGGATGTGTTATCTCTCACTCACTTCCATGACGACTCTGGGGTCTCTGGGTGTTCCCTTTGCTTGCTTGGCTTGTTCCAGCTTACTCTCCCTCCTCTGTGTCTCTTGTCGTGCCAGACCGAAGCTATGTTGGTATTGGAATTGCAACTCAGCCAATTAGGTCGGCGGTCATAACACTGACATGACCGGCCGTGGAAAGTTTTTGCTTGGACCTGGTTGTGATTTTGTAGATACCATAGCATAGTGCTAGGACCATGTAATGCCTAAGGTAGTATGTCCAATTCACCATGACTCCCTCCATACAATGTAGAGGGTGTTTGCCTGTCACATGGCAATTTGCCTCTCCGTTCTTCCAGTGAACATGAAGGTTATGAGTGCCACGAACTCAATTGCCTCCTTTTTTCCTTGTATGCCACCCTTGGGCCGTGATGCCTCG
Organism: Selaginella tamariscina; assembly: GCA_003024785.1. NCBI lineage: Eukaryota > Viridiplantae > Streptophyta > Lycopodiopsida > Selaginellales > Selaginellaceae > Selaginella > Selaginella tamariscina. The sequence continues at coordinate 12,916 of PUQB01000777.1, read as the reverse complement.
TTCCTTTTGGTAGGGAACCTTTGGGGCTTGGCTTCCAATAGCTCCACTATTGTGAGACCGTCCTTTGGTAACTAGAACACTACTGGCAACTCGTCAAACCCTACATGGAAAGATGCGCTACCCCCTATGGTCTCGCTGGCTTCCAGTTGTGTGGACTAGATGAACTATCTAGTTATCTCAATGAACCCTGGGTTCTTCACTTTTCCCCAAGGGAGGTTGAAGAACTTGAGCAAGCGCATTTGCTTTCTGACTCCCCGGACATTGAGTCACTTAATCAAATCCTTGAATTTGGAGTACCTGGGTGTGATGAGCTTTACTATCCTCACCTAGCCTTCGTAGGACACTCGAATCTCTTGGATGATTGCTAGCTTGTTACATCATGGTGACTAAGAAGCATTGGACTGTTCATCCCCTTCAAGGGTGTTGCTAATGTGGCAGTCCTAATGAGGTCATTTGAGGTGACTGGTGTGTTTATCCTTGTGCCTTGATTGATAACAATGGCACCGCTCAACTATCATTACCTTCAAATATGTGCCTTACACGTGCGGTCCACCCTCATGGACCATGTGACCATGTGAGCTTGCCAAACGTGTAGCTAGGGATGGCCTTCCTTTCACCCATGCTACCCCAACCTTTGTTGTTCTTCCATGGGGACTTCCTATTGCGGGTGGCCCTTCGTCCTTCTTTTTCACAATTTTCTACTCGGTGAATTTCATTTCCTGTATATGCAGATAAGGATTTTGGAACAATGTTCAACATTTCCAAAATTTGATTTTTAATATATGGCAATATGTATTAATTGTCCCAACGTGATTGTAATTTCTTGGCTCAATGCACTTTGAGCCATTGATTCTGCCACGTCATCCTGAATCCGTTTCACATAAATACTCTGTTTTCTAGGGTTACTCTGTTTTACAGGAATATTCTTTTTCTCCTGAATATTCTTCCCTAAAATAGAATCAGTTATTTTTAGATCTTTAGGTATATCCGTTGGTTGTATATCATCACCCGAGATATACTCAGGGAGATCTCGTTCTTGGAGATGAGTGTTCATCTCTCCCATTGTTTGCGTACTATCCCGCAATGGATTCCCAGAACTTCCTTCTTCTACTGGAAGGTTTTCCTGTTTCTGACATATATTTCTTTTTGTACAGATTACTGCTCTCCACGGCAGGATGATTTTCCAGCTCATTCTCTTCCACGTCAATGAACCGAGCTCCCAGCTCTCTTCTTAGGAGCATTGTTTGAGGTGGAAGGCTGATTCTTAGGACAATTTGGAGATATATGTCCTTTCTCTCCACATGTATAACAAGTAAGATTAATAGAACTTCTTCCTTGTACTTGTCTTTGTCTATAGCTATTTTGATTTTCATAACTTTCTTTTCTTGGATATCTTTCTGGTCCTCTGTAGGACGTTCCTTCCTTCCCATATTAGGCTTATATGGTGGAGCATATCTAGTTTGATTCCCCTCATACAGCCTATCATCTCCTCCTGTATAAGGAACATTCCTTCTGTTATCAAAAGGATTCCATTTCTTCCTTCTTCCCAACTCCCAGGCTGTTCCTCATAATAGAGCTTCCTATTCTGAGATGGAAATGTGGTAACAGGTGGTTGTTTCACAGGAAACGGCCTGTTAATACCAGCTTCCTTTCTTCCTTCCTTTCTCCTTTCTTTTTCCACACGTGCCACATTTTGATTAATAAAATACTTACAGTCTTTTGCCGAATGTCCTTCTTTATCACATATTTGACATTTTGGCAACTGTAATCTACACTCATCCTTAGTATGTCCAGGATTTTTACACTTGGCACACCATACTTTGGCATCTAATTCCTTATACACAGGATTACCTTTCAAGGACTTAACTAGCTGTAATAACATTCTCTCATCAGCCTTATAATCCCGAACTTTAATAGGTTCATCCTCATCATCTGAACTATCCTCCTTTCTCCTTGAGGATTTTATCTTTCCTTCTGCTATGTTTTCTATTTGTCTCATCTTCTTCTCATAATCTTTAAGATGCTTTACAAGATCTTTTCTGTCTACTTCCTCAATTGTCATTGCATAATGCCTATATGGCTTCTGCAATCCTTGCTTTATACCATTGAAGCAAAGCTTCCTCCTTAACATATAGTGAGCATTTCTTTTCATGCTTTTTAAAACGGTGTGTATATTCCTCTAGAGTTTCAGTTTTTCCTTGTAGGATATTTCTGAGCTTCTCTAAGTGCTCTTCAGGCAACTCTTCCTTCTTAAAGTATTCTTTAAAAGCTTCTGTAACTTTCTCATAATCTTCTCTCACATCTTTCTCCAACTCATAATACCAATCAGATGCATTTCCTTTTAATGTGTGAGGAAATATAAGCAACTTATCTGCATTGCTTACTTTATACAACTTTACAACTTCCTCAAACTGCAATAAATGTCTTTTAGGATTTTCCTTCTTTCCTGCGGAAAATATTGGGAACATCAATGTGCCTCCCAACATTCCGGGGAAAAGTGTCATATTAGACATACTCGGTGGGTTTTCTCTACCACCTTCCTCCTCACCAAGAGGGGAATTTCCAGGAGATGCTCCTCCTGGTCTAATAGGAAATCCTGTTCTCCGAGGAGTTCCTTCCAACTCCTCTTTCTCCTGCAGTTTGATAGTCACCGTATTGTATATCCTCCACACCTTTAACAGCACTTTCTCCAATGAGTTTTATAAGAGCTTCTTGCCTATTAGCAAGCTCTATTTGCTCAGCTCGGGCAGCCTCTCTCTCGGCCTGCCTATTATCTCTCTCTCTTGCTAGAGACGAGTTAGGATTATGTTGCCTCCAAGGCTCCATCCATCATCATATATATACACACTTCTTTTTCACTTAAGCTCTACTTCTCTCAGAGCTATATCACTTCTCACTTAGGAATTCAATAAATTCCTTCACAACAATGGCGAAATCCCTCCGTGGTCGCCATGTGTTAACATGGAAAACTTTCCTGTGTGTAGAAACACTGTTCACAGCGCAGGAAAAGCTTTGCACGTTAAAGTGTAGGGATTTCGTCCAATAGAGAGCTCTATATATATACTTATTTCGTCTCTAAGGTCAAGGATAGGATTTTGCTTTGGCCATTGCCATGTATAAGCATTCACAATACCCATAAATATGCACTTGCATTACTATATGAATACAAAGAGATAGCAAGTGTGGAGACTTACTTCTCTCCCAAAGATACTCTCTCTCTCATGCATTGCTCTCCATAGCCTTCATAGCCTTCATAGTCTCTCTCCCTCCTGCCCTTCCTTGCCCTAATGAATCCTGTCCTCTCCAACCGTCATAACTGTCTGCTTCCTGCAACCGTAGGATCCTTCCTACCCTGTAGGATTTTCCTACTGCTATAGGATTTTTCCTGTACACAGGATATTTCCTACTACTACTTTCCTACAAGTTATTCCTCCACCTTAGGAAAGTCCTATGTATGCAGTTCCTACATGCTATATTTTTGGCCTCTAACACTATTCCCCACCTTGAATCTTTGCAATGTCCTCATTGCAACTATCCTACTCCTTCCTTTATGTTGATTTTCATGTACTCTAGATTCTCCTCTTTATGCTTTTGAAAGTTGTTTCTCTCTTCCTTTAGTTCTTGGTTGGAAGTTGATACCTTGAGTGGTAGCACTTGATTTTCTTCATGATGTTCCTTAGGCTCACTATTTGCTTTTCTTTCCTGTTCCTGAATAGTTTTTCCTTCCTGTTCCTGAATAGTTTTTCCTTCCTGTTCCTTAGGCTCATCCTCTATAAACGGAATAGGAAAAACATCCTTCTTTGTGACATCATTTAACTTCTTATAGTTTACACATACTCTCAACTTTCCATTCTTTTTAGGAACAATCACAAGTGGTGATAGCCATTGTGCGCCCTGTATAGGATAAATAAAACCTACATTTAACAGCTTATCTATCTCCTCCTTCACAAGCTGTGCATAATTAGGATTCATCCTATATGCTCTCTGTTTCACAGGCTCACTTCCTGGTAATAATTGTATAGTGTGTGTACACAATTCAGGAGGTATGCCTTTAAGATCTTTATAGGACCAGGCAAAAACATCCTGATATTTTTGTAGCAAATTCAATCCTTTTTCCTGGAATTCCTTATCTAATTCCTGAGCAATAAATAGGTTTTTAGGTTCACTTTCTGTACCTATATTCACTTGCTGCAAAGGATCTGTAGTATACACATATGTATACTCTGCAGGTTGTTCCTGTAAATCAATCTCATATGGGATTGCCTTATAGAACTTTTCCTGCAATCCGGGCCTATCTTCTCCCTTCTGCTGAACAGTTTTCTTTCTTTTCAGCACTACGTTTAAGTCTATATCTGTCAGGACTTTTAAGTCAGGATATGCTTTCAGGATTTCTACTTCTTCCTGATCGTCTAAGCCATTAAACCAGTCATATCCTTCTAAAATAAGAGGTCTATTTTCCTTTTTAACATACCTTTTGTATGATTGTATATCACCGGTTTTCCTTCTCCTTCTCCAGCGTCATCTTTCCTGTTCCCCAATCCTGTATAACTTTAGCAGTTTTCAGCCAAGGTCTACCTAATAACATAGTATATACATATCTTTTCCTTCCATTTGGAGGACAATAAGGGACACTTTATATTTAAGACTCTTTATAGATATAGTCACTCCTCTCACTATACCTGTAGGCTTGACACTTCTCTGGTCTGCCATTTTTAAATTAAAAGGAGCAGGCTCAATGGGTCCTAAACCCATTTTCTTACAAGCATGTTCCTCAAAAAATTAACTCCTGAGCCTCCATCTATAAGGACTTCTTTTATCTTGTTTCTACCAATATATACAGTAATGCTGGGCACATACCCATCATAATCACCTTCTTTTTCACATGTTTTTCTACTCGGTGAATTTCATTTCCTGTATATGCAGATAAGGATTTTGGAACAATGTTCAACATTTCCAAAATTTGATTTTTAATATATGGAGCAATATGTATTAATTGTCCCAACGTGATTGTAATTTCTTGGCTCAATGCACTTTGAGCCATTGATTCTGCCACGTCATCCTGAATCCGTTTCACAGAAATCTCTGTTTTACAGGAAATTTCTTTTTACAGGAATCTTTTTCTCCTGAATATTCTTCCCTAAAATAGAATCAGTTATTTTTTAGATCTTTAGGTATATCCGTTGGTTGTATATCATCACCCGAGATATACTCAGGGAGATCTCGTTCTTGGAGATGAGTGTTCATCTCTCCCATTGTTTGCGTACTATCCCGCAATGGATTCCCAGAACTTCCTTCTTCTACTGGAAGGTTTTCCTGTTTCTGACATATATTTTTTTTGTACAGATTACTGCTCTCACGGCAGGATGATTTTCCAGCTCATTCTCTTCCACGTCAATGAACCGAGCTCCCAGCTCTCTCTTAGGAGCATTGTTTGAGGTGGAAGGCTGATTCTTAGGACAATTTGGAGATATATGTCCTTTCTCTCCACATGTATAACAAGTAAGATTAATAGAACTTCTTCCTTGTACTTGTCTTTGTCTATAGCTATTTTGATTTTCATAACTTTCTTTTCTTGGATATCTTTCTGGTCCTCTGTAGGACGTCTCCTTCCTTCCCATATTAGGCTTATATGGTGGAGCATATCTAGTTTGATTCCCCTCATACAGCCTATCATCTCCTCCTGTATAAGGAACATTCCTTCTGTTATCAAAAGGATTCCTATTTCTTCCTTCTTCCCAACTCCCAGGCTGTTCCTCATAATAGAGCTTCCTATTCTGAGATGGAAATGTGGTAACAGGTGGTTGTTTCACAGGAAACGGCCTGTTATACCAGCCTTCCTTTCTTCCTTCCTTTCTCCTTTCTTTTTCCACACGTGCCACATTTTGATTAATAAAATACTTACAGTCTTTTGCCGAATGTCCTTCTTTATCACATATTTGACATTTTGGCAACTGTAGTCTACACTCATCCTTAGTATGTCCAGGATTTTTACACTTGGCACACCATACTTTGGCATCTAATTCCTTATACACAGGATTACCTTTCAAGGACTTAACTAGCTGTAATAACATTCTCTCATCAGCCTTATAATCCCGAACTTTAATAGGTTCATCCTCATCATCTGAACTATCCTCCTTTCTCCTTGAGGATTTTATCTTTCCTTCTGCTATGTTTTCTATTTGTCTCCTCTTCTTCTCATAATCTTTAAGATGCTTTACAAGATCTTTTCTGTCTACTTCCTCAATTGTCATTGCATAATGCCTATATGGCTTCTGCAATCCTTGCTTATACCATTGAAGCAAAGCTTCCTCCTTAACATATAGTGAGCATTTCTTTTCATACTTTTTAAAACGGTGTGTATATTCCTCTAGAGTTTCAGTTTTTCCTTGTAGGATATTTCTGAGCTTCTCTAAGTGCTCTTCAGGCAATCTTCCTTCTTAAAGTATTCTTTAAAAGCTTCTGTAACTTTCTCATAATCTTCTCTCACATCTTTCTCCAACTCATAATACCAATCAGATGCATTTCCTTTTAATGTGTGAGGAAATATAAGCAACTTATCTGCATTGCTTACTTTATACAACTTTACAACTTCCTCAAACTGCAATAAATGTCTTTTAGGATTTTCCTTCTTTCCTGCGGAAAATATTGGGAACATCAATGTGCCTCCCAACATTCCGGGGAAAAGTGTCATATTAGACATACTCGGTGGGTTTTCTCTACCACCTTCCTCCTCACCAAGAGGGGAATTTCCAGGAGATGCTCCTCCTGGTCTAATAGGAAATCCTGTTCTCCGAGGAGTTCCTTCCAACTCCTCTTCTCCTGCAGTTTGATAGTCACCGTATTGTATATCCTCCACACCTTTAACAGCACTTTCTCCAATGAGTTTTATAAGAGCTTCTTGCCTATTAGCAAGCTCTATTTGCTCAGCTCGGGCAGCCTCTCTCTCGGCCTGCCTATTATCTCTCTCTCTTGCTAGAGACGAGTTAGGATTATGTTGCCTCCAAGGCTCCATCCATCATCATATATATACACACTTCTTTTTCACTTAAGCTCTACTTCTCTCAGAGCTATATCACTTCTCACTTAAGAATTCAATAAATTCCTTCACAACAATGGCGAAATCCCTCCGTGGTCGCCATGTGTTAACATGGAAAACTTTCCTGTGTGCAGAAAACACTGTTCACAGCGCAGGAAAAGCTTTGCACGTTAAAGTGTAGGGATTTCGTCCAATAGAGAGCTCTATATATATACTTATTTCGTCTCTAAGGTCAAGGATAGGATTTTGCTTTGGCCATTGCCATGTATAAGCATTCACAATACCCCATAAATATGCACTTGCATTACTATATGAATACAAAGAGATAGCAAGTGTGGAGACTTACTTCTCTCCCAAAGATACTCTCTCTCTCATGCATTGCTCTCCATAGCCTTCATAGCCTTCATAGTCTCTCTCTCTCTCCTGCCCTTCCTTGCCCTAACTGAATCCTGTCCTCCTCCAAGTCATAACTGTCTGCTTCCTGCAACCGTAGGATCCTTCCTACCCTGTAGGATTTTTCCTACTGCTATAGGATTTTTCCTGTACACAGGATATTTCCTACTACTACTTTCCTACAAGTTATTCCTCCACCTTAGGAAAGTCCTATGTATGCAGTTCCTACATGCTATATTTTTGGCCTCTAACAGGCCCCTTCGCGACTTGCGCTTTTGGAGCTTCCTTCATAGCCATTAGCCTAATTACGTGGTGCACAATTCTACATCTTCTATGATGAACAAGTTTGGTAGGCGAGCGAGGATGGCCGCCCCTTTGTCATTGTCAAGCCTCTTGTTCTAGCCTAGCACGTGGTATTTCTATGGTCGAAACTTTGACGGTGGTGCCCAAGCTTGCTTTGTTGTTACATATATTAGTCCCTTCTTAGTGTACTTGTTGGTGCTCCTAGCCATGTTGCACCTTTGTGCCCATGAGCCATGGGCGGCCTAGGAGCATGTTGAATCCCCCTTTTGAATGCATGTTGAGGGTGATGACATTTATCCCAAAACTTAACACTTTGGATCTTGACTTTCACTTTCCTTATGATGCCTTTGGGTGTCACCTCGTCTTGGTTTGCCATGCGTACGAGGAAAGGAGAAGGCTCCATGGTTGGCATTCCCAACTCTTGTGGATCTTCATCGACATGATGTTCACGCCTGAACCTCTGTCTATGATCATATCGCAGATCATGTGGCCTGCAACCTGAACTGGTATGGTTGATATGTTGCCACAAAATTGACTATTGGTAGTTGCGACCCTTGGTAGAGTTATGCAAATTTCTGGGCCAGGACTTTATGTAGCTCAGTCAAGGGTGGAGAAGCTCATCTTGTGTACCAATACTTGGGTCTCAGTATTTTGCCTACAAGGTGTTCTTTGTATCCTTGTCATTCCCCCTAATACTGGGCTCCAAGCGAGTCTCATCTACTCTATGGTGACTATCACTTAGGTATGCTTCCTCTCTCACTGCCCAACTAGGTTCTGCCACTCATTCCTTCTCGCAATGCCCCCCCCCCCCCCCATCTTTGTTTCCTTGGTTGTTTGGATGTCTTGTCTCTTCTGCCTATTCAACTCACAATCTTGTGATTTGCCTCGTACTGTAGTCCTGGTGATACACCATTACCTAGTTGGCATGCAGCACGGAGATTGGCATCGAGCAAGTGGTGGTCGAGTTGTTTACTGCTTTTGCAGTGCCTAGTACTTGTGCTTCCAACATTGACTTAATCAACAAGATTCAGGAGCAACAATAGAGCAAGTGTTGAGTGCCGCACATGGCACAAATCAACTCCCAGCGTTTTGGCTGTCTATCCCTATCGTTGTACCTTGGTTGGTGGTTGCCACTCCTAGGAGTGTGACCTTCAACTATGCTCCCAAACCGTGATCTTTTGTGGGACTGGTCATTCCTGTCGGTCCTATGTCCTTGGCCCCTCTGATTATCCGTGTTCACATCGAACTTCTGTTCGACTGGTAATGTAGTTGAGCTCGACCAGCTAATAACATTGTTTGTGTTGTGGGATCCACAAATGTTACATATGTTACAGTAGTTGTCTTCGCATGTTGTGTATCCTAATTGGGTGAGCGTTGTGGTTAAGTCCTCCTTCCATGTTGTAGCCTTGTGGGCCTCTCCTCATTGTGGTTGTCCTTGCTCTTTGGTTCTTGAATGTCGTTTCCTCCTTGCAGGCTTTGGAGCGTCCGAGAGGTTCTCCTTGTCCATGGTGGTGTTGTGGTCCCCTTCGACATCTTGTGTCTTCCTCTCCTGGTGCCTCTCGGCTTTCTCGCTTCTCCACTTTCTTGGTGTATCGGAGTAGCTTGTTAAGCATCCGGTCATCATCTGGCCTAATCTGTTTGCGAATCTTTGGTCACAATCCCTTCTGGTACCACATCTTCTTGGTAAGGTCAACCGATGGGTCCCTTAGTCGAGCAATATACCACAACATGTGGACCATGTTTCATTAACCGACTCTCCTACTTTCTGTTTTAAGTTAGCTAACTTATGGATTACCTCTTCCTTCTTTCTCTTCTTGGAAGGTGTCCAAGAACGCCCTCCACATAGTCTCGTAGCGAGTTCCTTCATTCGCCTTCTGGAATTGCATCTACCAGGCATGTGCCTTCTTGTCTAAGGTGCATGCAAATGTGCTCATCTTCTTGTGGTTGTTGCTTACGTTCCTTAGCTCATGCACCTACTCAAACTTGTGTACATGCTGGTCAGCATCTTTGCCCCTTGCTCCTTAGAACGTGGGATGGGCATTGTCATTGTGCTCTCCTACATTCGATTGAGTGTGCGGGCTAGTTAAGGTCACTAAGTCTACCCCCATGGCTTCCTATTGCCCCTGGGAAGTATTTTGGTCTGGGTCCTCAGCTTTTGACGTGCTAAGGTCTACGTTTTTGATACCTTGCGGGTACCTTCTTCCTCCCTCGAATACCCATTCTTCCATTTAGGGTTAGTGATGAGGATGGGCTCCTCCTAGATGTCCCTTGAGGGCCCCTTTGCAAGACCTTTGTGATTGCTGGTGGCATGGCATACCTTGACTAGATGGTATCCCCTCGTCCAGCGGGTGTCTTGGCAGGACCGTGCAACTTGTAGAATCCCCTCGCAGTGTCGGGATAGTCGCGACTGCTGGGGCAAATTCTCCTCACCCTGAAATGATATCCCCTCGTCCTTTGTTGTTGTGGCTTTTGCCATATGCCTTTGAGGAATCCTCTCACATGGTCGGTATGGTCTTGCTCTCCCAGATGGATTCCCCTCGCCTTGGGATGGAATCCCCTCGTCACTAGCCCAATGTGACCACTATGTGGCCGCCTTCATCGATGCCCCTTCTTAGTTTGTTAGCTCATTGACGTCCAGTCACCTTCTTGTGGTGGTCTTCCCATGTGTTGCCCGGCCTTTTGAAGCCTCGACCTGCCATCCTAGTACTCACCCTGGCTTGCTACATCATCCAATCTACTGAACTTTGATGCAGAGGTCTCTTCGTTAGTGGTCAACGCCCTCCTTGTGAGGGTTTTTTGGATGAGGCTCTTAAGGCATCCACTTTCTCAAATGGGTGGAGAGTGTCATAGTTCTAACCTGGTGGGTTGACTACTTGGGTAAAGATTGTGGGATATGTGAGATATGTGAGTAAAAGATTCAAGCAAACTGGGTCATCACGACCAGGGGCCCTCTCATAAACACCAATTGGCCCTTTGCTTAGTTGGATAAGGGAGAGGGAAAAGTTGTGACAATAAAGGTCATTAACGATGGTATCCCTTGAAGTGCGTGTCTATGCATTTTTTGTTTAGAATTTTATTTGTTCATTGAAAGAATAAATAAAGAATTTTATTGCTGATTTAATTAATAATAATTTCAAATTAACGTCTCCAACATATCTCTATAAAATGAATGCATGTTTGAACGAATGATTTGAAGCCTCCTATAAATATCAGCCCTCTCTAATGATATGTTTGTGTAAATGCATTAGACATTACACAAGTTTGTTTTGTATATACACATAGTATATGTTATATTATATTGTATATCAAGGTGTGTATATACAATTGATTTTATATCAATATGATGATAAAGAAAGTCTTATTGTGATTTAAATGTTTTTCATAATTTAAGATAATTTTTTTATAGATTTAAATCAATACTTATATATTTCAATGAATCTTTATATTTGCAGCTTTAATATGTCTTGTATTTAAAAGAAAAACCGATAGCAAAAATAAATTAGGTTAAAAACAATAGTAAGTAATGAATAATAAATTATATTAAATAATAATAATAAACTCATCACAACGCTACAAAATATAATGAGAAGCCCTTAAGTTGGAGTTTTAATCAAATTAATATTTTTATAAAGTCTATAAATAAATATTTGGATATTCTTATAAAATTTATATATTATGTTACTTTTTAAAATATTATTAATAGACGAGAGCAACACAAAAAATAATCAATTAAATCAAATAAATTCATCACAGCATTAATGATAAAGTTAAGTAAACTTATAAACTCTAATTTTTTAATTTTAATAGTGAGATAATCTTAGTGTAAATTTGTAGATTTTAATTTTAGATGTACACATATTAGTATGTGTATATCCACATTTGTATATGAAAATGTGTTTTGAAATATTATTGTAGATTTAAACATGAGAAACCTTAATCTTTAAACCTCTATTTAAGTTTGTATAAATCAAATTCTTTATAGCCATAGTAGACCAATAATCTTATAATTGTTTTGATAATATTCAAATTAAAATATATTTAAAAAGTCTACACAATGTAATGTGTATTTATGCATGTAAATAATATTAGCCAATATATATAATAATATTAATATAGATATAAAAATGTATTAAAGTATATAATTTATAAATAAAAGATGCAATCCCTTTTTAAATTTTAAATTGTAGGTAAAATATGATTCACACGAGTAGAATATACTAGTATTTGTTGATAGGTGAGAGATCTAAAGCATTGAATGATTCAATTAATATCATTTTAAGTGTAAGTTTATAAATTTTAAATATTTTAATTTTAATATTTAAATTAGCAATGGGATTATATTTGAACATTAAAATTCTAGTATTAATTTTAAAATTAAAATTAATATTTTAAATTTGTAATCTATAAATTTAAGTTTAGATTATATGGTTTTAATTAAATTTCATATAATATTAATGTATTTTATATAATATTTTAAATTAAGCTATAACATATAGTTTAAGGGGGGAGAGCGATTTGGTGCACTAAATTTACATGTTCATGGCTAATATATAGTTGTATTACAATGCTAGACATATTTTACAAATGTCCTTATATAGACCTTGCAAAACAATAATTAATGATTTATAAATAAAATTCAGCAACCATAATATACATTTTTTTTATCACCACAAAGTTCCTTTTATATATATATAAAAAAAAGAAAACGACTTTAATTTTTAAAAAATCATTTAATAAGTAAAGAATCAACTTAATTAAGTTGTTTGCAATATGTGTGTTCATATACATATGTTACACTACTTCAAAAGCTTTATATACATTCAAGTGCATACACATGAACATGTTTACATATTTATACAATTTTATATATATGGTATTGTGTGTATGCATATATATGTATGTAAATATGTATGTAATTTCGTGGGTTGAACAATTGGTTAAGCAAATTATTTAAACTTTTAGGGTCATGCACCATCCTTAGTGTTGAGGATCGTTAATATGTATCTTAAAAAATGAATAAATTTGTAGTTCATAAGGTTGCAAAGTTAATATTATAACTTAAAAATAAATTAACCTCTCAACAACTGCAAATAGTTTGGCATACACAAGACATATATAGATAATAATATATATAAGTACTATATGCATCACACACACACACACATGGGATGGGGGGAAACACAA
>PUQB01000776.1:0-100529 GCA_003024785.1 Selaginella tamariscina | reverse complement strand
TTAATTGTATCTCTCGCACACACACACACTCCTGTAATATATATGTATGTGTGTGTGTTTTTGTTTATCTGTATGATTTTATTTGTTTCACACACGCATACACACGATATACATATAACACATATATATATATATATTACCTATGTATACATACATATATTATGTGTACCAGTATCTGTATAATTTTATTTATTTATCTATCTCTCGCACACACACGCACTCTCCTGTATATACATATACATATACATATATATGTGTGTATGTGTGTGTATATGTATAATTTTATCTGATTTGACTATCTCTGGCACACACACGCACTCTCCTACACACACATATACATATATATATATATTGTGTGTGTGTGTGTGTGTATAGCGGCGGGATTAATCCCGCCGCTATATGGTGAGACGTGTGTAGCGGCGAGATTAATCCCGCCGTTATATAATTAGCCACTCGGCGGGGATTAATCCCGCGCCATTTCAGGCAGGTTATTCGGTTAGCCAAATGAGCGGCGGGATTAATCCCTCCGCACAGGGCCCGAGTGAAGGGCTGGGCGGCGGGATTAATCCCTCTGCCTACGCATGCCCTGCGCGAATCGGGCGGGATTTATCCCGCTGCCATTGGCCTGCCTGAAGGGCCTAGGCGGCGGGATTAATCCCGCCGACTAAGGCCCGAGTGAAGGGCCTGGGCGGCGGATTAATCCCGCCACGTACGCATGCCCTGCGCGGAATCGGGCGGATTTATCCCGCCGCCAAGGCCTGCCTGAAGGGCCTAGGCGGCGGATTAATCCCGCCGATTCCGCACAGGGCATTGGCGTCCGGCGGGATTAATCCGCCGCGTACGCATGCCTGCGTGAATCGGGCGGGATTATCCCGCCGCCAAAGGCCTGCCTGAAGGCCTAGGCGGCGGGATTAATCCCGCCCGATTCCGCAGGGATTGGCGTCCGGCGGGATTAATCCCGCCGCATAGGGACCGAGTGAAGGCCTGGGGCGGGATTAATCCCGCCGAGCCTTCAATGCCTGTTGGAGGAATGAATCCCGCACCCTTCCTTTTTTCTCCATTGGTGAGTCGGACCAATCCCAAACGTTTCTGTCTGAACGTAGAAGGTTTACAACATACCAATGGAGAGACTGGGAAGGGTGGCGATTCATTTAACCATCCCTTACATGGTGGGCGAGATTAATCCCGCCCTTTCTGGAGTCACTGAAGGGGTGTGCCAAATAAATCCTGCCCAGTTCTCTCTGAGACCGAGAAGGGTGGCAAGATTAATTCCGCACTCCCGTTCAAGGCCTCCAGAAAGGTGGCGAGATTAATCCCGCCCACTCTTTCAGGAGGCATTGAAGGGGTGGCGAGATTAATCCCGCCGCACCTTCCATGTGAATATATATGTGTATTAGTATATATAAGTTGCATATCTCATTTTATTTACTTTTATCATCTTATCATAATATTTCGAGTAAAAGCTAGGAAACTATGTAAAACTGTCCAGAGCTCACATTTGTGGTGGTTCTAAAACGAAATGTTATCTTTCTTTTGCACTAGCACAAAGTGAGCTTTGGACAGTTAATTCCGTCTACTTCTCTCTGTGTATTATTTTTGTATATTCGGGTTTATACAAGTGTGTGTGCGTTTTTATATGATTTGTATTCATAGTGTATTATTTTGCAGAAGGACGATTTAATTAAACAAGGAGATCGAGTCATTAGTATGGAGTCGTCGTCAAATTCTGGGTAAGAATTAAAATAAAATCTGTTATACTCGGATATGTGCTTGAACTAATCATTTTTGTATTCAGATGTGGAATTGAGGTGACATTAAAGACGAGAGCAGGAGAAGAGATGGGCAGGGGGATTCTGGAATCAACTTGGCCATATTTCAAACTAAACGGGAAGCGCATTGGAACAACCATGGTTGCTGTCAAACTAACCTCTGTCACATCGCATGGACAAGCAAAACAATGGAAAGTGGGTGTGCTAGTCAAGCATCCGAAAGCATGCTGCGAACCCAGATTGAACGATGCTCGACACATATGCCTTGTTCCATCCAATGTCACGTTCTCGGATCCAGAGGTCGCCAGTTACAACATTAATTTCGGGTGGTTTTGTCGACTTGTGGATAATGACGTTCACGTGTTCACTAATGATGTTGACCTGGAGTTCTTCTTCAACTCAACGAAAGCCCATCTATGGAGGGGATCCAACTGGATGTCTACTTCGAAGATCTTCAGACTCATCGAGTAGGTGTATTTCAGAGATTGCTTCACAATACAGAAAATCACAAGTGGAGCAATCTTCCCTCTTCACATTGAAGAAGAACACAGCGACATCATAAGGAGATTGAGAGGGTGGCTTGGTCTCAGGTTCTTTACAGATCACGTTCAATTTGCTTAGCAAATTTCGGGAGCTGGAAGAGTGTGCCGAGAACATTAGAACAGCATCAATCGGGGATCACACATGTTGATTCGGATCGTAGAAAGAAAATCATTAGTCGTTTTGTCAGCTGCACCTGTGGCGTCCCATGCTGCAATAAGCCACAAGGAAATGATGTTGGATGATAGGATTTACGAGTGTAGGGTTAAGTATTGCAGCGTCAACCCAAACTTCAATTACAGGCCACTCAAAGGAACGTGTAGCTGAGCTCATGGAGAAGATGAAGGACGACAATTCTTACACCGTTCCACATAATGCTGTTTTGTGCGCATACTACGAGAGAAACAAAGGCGCTGACAAAGTGTGGATCACAACACCGGAACAAATGAGGAAGGTTCAGACGGAGAATAGAAAATCATCAAGTACTACATCATTAGTGGCCAGCACACAATAACGGCAGCCCAACGACTTCTCGACGAACACAACAAAGGAACGATGGCAACAAAACTTTCCGAGCATACCCGTGAGAAGCTGACGAAAAGATCGGCGTTTTTAGCGAAGCCGAATCTCACAATCGAGCAGTACCATAAGTTATCGGCGGAATGGGACGCTGCAGACACCAACCACTACAACAGCAAAATATGGGAGAAGTTCAAACACACGCGAGCCGTGTGGGAATCTCTTCAGCGACCACAAAGAGCTACCGCAGGGAATACACAATCTGCGGACTACCGGGTAAGCAAATTGTTTGGGCGGGATTTATCTCGCCGGTATATTAATCTGTCTTTTTTCTCAGAGAGTTGAAGAAATTGTAGCAGTTGATTTTGCCCAGGTGGGCGGGAAGGAAACATCCTTTTTGATGATGTTGATTTCTTGTCCCGAGGATAGGATCTTTGCGAAATGGTTGGGGATTATGGAATCCTTTGCAAAAGGAACACTGAAGAAGAAGCAGACAAGTGAAGTGGAGCCCTCAGAGAAGTCTGCAAAGAAACCCAGTAAGACGCCGAAGGCTAAGTCTGTTCAATCTATAAAGGATGTAGACAACGATTTCAAGCTCACATGGTTGAAGCCTTTAAATGGAACAACGATGGAGGAGATGGAAGTCTTGGCTGATTTGGTGATTGATGGCAAATTACAGATTAACAACAGCAGCCCCACCTCTCCTTTTCATCTCAAGGCAATGGAGTTGAAGACGGTCAGGCACTTCAAGGAGTGGTTGGGAATACACTGCCACAAACTGGGTTGGATCGGCTTCAACATACGAAGAGGTCAGCAAATATTTGCATGTGACAAACGATGATATGCTTGTCGAATGGGTGAATCAATCGGAAGATCTGGGCAAGAATCTATTGCACGCCAACGCCAAAAAGGAGAACATTGCGATGACGCCTTCTCTTATGGCAGTCCTTCAGCAGCGGAGAACCGAGTTGAACCTTATAAAGGAGGATGCTACGAATCACGACAAGCCCTACAGATGTTTGTTGTTGGATTCGGAGACTTTATGGGGTACCATCACTGCTTGTAGGAAACCGTTTCAATTGTTCGTGATGGATCGGCGGGTGTCAAAAAATCCTTCGACAGACAGGACTAGAGGATTTGGTGGAGAAACTTAGCCGTGCAAGTATGTACAAAGAAGGTATTTATTATTGAATTCATACTGTTTTCAGGTATTTATTTCTTGATTCTTGCTCATGTCACCGATACCTTTGCCTTCTCCTTTGCCAAGAGGAATAAACATCGTTGGACAGGATTTTATATGAATGATGCTGATCCGAAGTGCATTGATTCGGTTGTTCACTTGGTTGTTAGGAATGCGCCAAACAGTTTCAAACTTCCAAATGACTGGCCAGGCATCTGTTTGCACTCCAACGGCCCTGAACCTCCATCCGATACACCGATAGCTGAGAGTGACGTATTCGGCAATGTACGTTATCCAAACATCACAAGTCAAGCGGCACGGAGCATCGTCAACTTGATCAGGGGTCCTCACAGTGATGCGTGGGTTTTTGACTACTGCACTAGGGGGTCCGTCTTGAAGGAGTGTTACCTTCGGATACATGTGTATTTGCCGTTGAAAAGGATAAGACCATGGTTGAGGACCTGAACAAGTGGATAGATAGGTTCTCAACTGACTACCCCAACGAATCCATAAAGGAGTATTTGAGAAAGTTCCCTCCAGATAAGTGCGATAGCTCTGAAGACGAATCTGGTTCAATGTCGGAGTCTGAGACGAACTTCAATCAGATATTAGACCGGAAGTTATCTCGAGGAGTACAGAACATTCACACTCCATTACCCATGGAAACATCAATAGAAGATGCAGAAGATCTTGAACCATCTCACAAGCGGCTTAGACCTTCTTCGCCTCACTCAGAAGGTAATAGCGAAGAAGAATTGTTAATGAGTTCTTAGAGTGACGAATAGTTGTAAATGAGTGTAACATAAGGCATTTTTGTATATTTCGTTTATATTTGTACAGAAAATAAATTCTCAAGGATTAATGAAGCTTTTAGTTCAAACATGGGTCACACATTAACAAGGTAAATAATATACCTTGATAATTTTAAGGTCAGCTAATTATCATTTTGCAGATGTAATGAAACAATTGAGAACATGGATTTTCAGCATTGGCATGAGGTAAGAGAGGGGTTTGGCGACAATTTCTTGTGCCACATGTCAGAATGACAGAGTTCATGCAGGAAATGGATAATAATGCAGCTCAAAACATCGTTACCATGGGGGCCACTTCAGTTTTTTCATCATCATTTTTATTGGCTTCAGTTCCGAAATCAATTTCTTCAGCGCATGCAATATCTGAATCTTGTAAGGATGATGTACAATTAAATGATGAAGGGATAGGCAACGAGATAGTGGCAACGGATAAATGTGAAAGGGAGCAAACAAGTGATTTGCAAAGTATTCAAGAGGCAACGCTATCCATGTTACTCATGGCCATATTGTGTTGTTGGATGTCAATGGTGTTCTGCTTCATCGACAAAGGCCCGAGGATAGGAAAAAAGAAATCAAACAAGGAGATTTCATTCCTTGTCATGGTAAATTTCGATATGATATTATTTTTCGTCCAGGGTTGGATCGTCTCTTTCAAAAGCTTAAGGAGATGGGTGCGCTTGTGGGGATTTGGTCATGCATGCAGATTCATAACTTAACACCGCTGTTGAATTTGCTTAAGAAACATTGTAGTGTTGCAGAAGAGGTGATTCGTAAAGATTGGATTTTTACCAGCGAATATGTTATAAACCTCTCGAATTTCACAATATAAGAAAGGAAAGCAAGCCGTACTTCTTCAAGAATGAAAGAATAATTGGGACTCATGGGGAGATCAGTCGCTTAAGGATAATGAAGAACGCACAGATGTTAGTGTAGACGACTCTCCTCAGAAGGCTATGCTCAACCAAAACATTGCTTGTATTCATCCAATCACTTTCGATCCATATTCTGATACCGATATCATGGATGAGCTAGTGAATACTTGGATACGTGCCTCAGAAAGAAGAATCTCGAAAATTTTGTGAGCAGTATCCACCGTATCAACATTTCCTGAAGCTTTTCTTTCTCGTGATTTTGAATTTTATAAAATGAAGGATAGCAACCGGGCGCTTTATAATATTATTCTTAAGGAACGTCATTCTTTAGATGAGCCTTTATGCAGACCTGGTCTTATTATATCTTATGTATTAACAAGGATGGCAACTCCCAATTGCATTCGTGAGAGTGTTAGGTGGTGGCAACAACATCAAGATATTGACCAAAATGATTTGATTAATCCGGAGAGTGATGATTTAGACAAAATGAGGAGATTTCTCTGTATGGTTAGGAAGAAAGTATTTATAAATAAATTAACATGTTGATAAGAAATGATTTCATTTGTAATTATGTTTGATAGTATTTCTTATTATTGTAAACTATTTTTAG
The DNA here is from genome assembly GCA_003024785.1 of Selaginella tamariscina. Taxonomy (NCBI): domain Eukaryota; kingdom Viridiplantae; phylum Streptophyta; class Lycopodiopsida; order Selaginellales; family Selaginellaceae; genus Selaginella; species Selaginella tamariscina. The sequence continues at coordinate 94,227 of PUQB01000776.1, read as the reverse complement.
AATAATATGAATATTCTAAGATATTTTAGGAATATTCCTTACTAAGTAAGGTTATTGAAGGATTAATTAATTAATTAATTAATATTTAAGGCTTAATTACATATTAATTAAATGATTAATTAATAATTAAAACTTAAGTATTAATTAGTAATTTATTTTATATTCCCATTTTCACGTATCATGCCCACTTTAGTTACAACGTGCATGTATAGTATTTTTTGTTTGCTCTTTTAAGAGTATCTTCCTTCAGAATGAATATAAGAGGCAGTATTAGTTGCTTAGCTTCATGATCCTCATGTAGACCACCATTTAAAACCACGACTATGATTGCATGGACACTCCAAATTTTGGTGTTGGTTACTTGGAAACCATCTAAGTGCAACATAAGAAGTAAGTTCCTTGAATCATTAGAGAAGTATGTAAGCTTGAATGCAATTGTGGTGGCACAATTTGGACACTTGATCTTTGTCACCTCTCTCTCTTCATCTTCCTTAGCTCCATCAAAGCAAGCATGTGGCTTGGGCCATTGTCGCAAGTATATTGCAACTACAACATTTGACATGCATGGGAATCTATTTTCATGGATCAAGAAAGTCTGATATCTAAGACCAACGGTTGGCATGCCAGAACTCATGTATAGTTTTTGTACTATTTGTAGTGTCCCTGCTCAGCCATGTTTCCCAATCTGTCTATGGCAGCATATTGTTCTTGCAAATAGGGCAAGATTGGCTCTGATGCCAATAAAGCGTCCAGCCAAAGGCATGTAGATAAAGTCCCCACTTTGCACAAAACTGTGCAAGTCTTTATTGCTGTAACATATAATCAATTACAACCACTCATTTTAAACCAAGCTGCATTCAATTGCCTAGGGTTAAATCTTTTCATCCCCTACTCAGTGAATGATGTCTTAGATGCAGCCAGAGAACTAGGGTTGATCCACCAGTGAAGAAAGGAGGCAAGAAAAAAGCAAAGGCAAGCACTAGAGGCACCAAGAGGAAGCATGGAGTTGAACCAAGTAAGTGTTGATTGCATGAGGCTTGCTCCTTGTTGTACGTGTTGTAGAGGCAACCCCTCTAGATGAGATCTCCCCTTCTCCTCCACCATTGAAAAAGAAGAAACCTCGGCCAAAACCTGAGCTTGATCAACATGAGCACTCTCCTTCCCCTCCACCAAAAAAAGAAAAGAAGCAATGGCCTAAACCTGAATCAGAGTTAGATGATCATAGTGAGCACTCTCCTTCCCCTCCACCACTGAAAAAAAAAAAGAAGCCATAGCCAAAGCTAGATGATCAACATGAAGAAGAAGTAGCTGAGCAACCTGACCTTGACCCAGTCTGTGTACTTGAGCAATCGTAACTTGAGGCGCATCAATGGTGGTCACATCTAGAGAAGGAGCCGTAGCTTGAGCTACAGCAAGAGTAGCCATGGAAGCAAGTTGAGTGTAGCCTAAGGACCAAAGGAGCCGCAACAGCCAAACAAGCCCAAACAGGATTCTGTACAAGTTTTCAGGTCGAGGAGTGGCTAGTACATCAGTCAAGGATCTATCAACTAGCTATAGTTATAGTAAAGACTGAAAATTACAAACTATATGATGTAGGCAAACTATACAAGAGTTTTCTTACATAGCAATGCAAGAGTGAATTTAAGACCAAAAACAATACATGGTATAATCACTTATTGGTAAAAAAGACTACACCAAGGATTAGACATGGAAACTGATGCCAAAAACTACACAAAGCATTGGTGCACATCAAACTATTCTATATGGTATAGTATTTAATTGAGTACGTAGGATACTACATATAGTATATTCGCATAGTTGAAGGTTGAACTATATAAAAAAAACTAACTATAGTGGCCTTTTGGGGTTTTTAGTGAAGTTTATAATAATACGATAATCATACTTATATTTTTGGTCACACATATATCATGTATTTGACATTATATTATATATGTATCCCTTAGATGTGGCATATATTATATAGATGTTCATTGACTTAGAATCATACATGCTAGATTTTGTAAAAGACACAAGTATATTTATGAGTTGCTATAAAAGTGATATAACATTTCAGTAAATTTACGATTTTTTTATATGAAAGAGTTGCTGTTGTGTAATGAACTTCAACTCTATTTCAAGGTATAAATACATGTGTACACACACACAATATATATGTGTGTGTGTACATTTTGTACCATTAAAATGCACGATTTCTATTTGTATAATAACTACTTTAAAATGTACAACTTTTAGAGTTGAAATGTATTTCATAAGTATATTTTGGCAAAAGACTGTAATATAAAGGTATAAAGTTCTAGTGTATTCTTAGACTTCTTTGATTCAATATAATGTTTGTGTTAGAATCAAAACAACAAGAAGATGAACATAGCTATGCTCTTTGCTATATCTTTTAATTCACTATGTTGCCACGTTATACAAGGTTGCTTACTAATTTAGTTAACTATACAATCCTATCTTCTAAAATATTCTTCTCTAACACTCTCACTTAGTTGCACCCTCATCTTTTTGTGAAGTCATTTGTGTCTTTTTTGGAAGTGCCTTGGTGAACATGCATTTGCTTGGATCTCAAGAACTTGAACTTTAGCAATCCTGCTTCCTCCCTCCTCACAAAAATGATGCTTCAGCTCCATGTGCTTCACCCTCCCATGGAAAACTAGATTCTTCAACATCTTCAAGCAGCTCTCATTGTTGTTGTAGATCCTTGTAGGATGATTTGCTGATAACCTCCTTAGTTCTTTCATCAGGTATCTTAACCACAAAACTTCCTTGGTTACTTCTATAATCCCCATGCACTCTACTTTGCATAAAAACAGGGCAACTGCTTGTTGTCTCTTGCTAGCCCAAGAAATAGTTGCTCCACACTTGATGAAGTAATATCATGTGGTTGTATCAAGACAACTGCCCCAATTAGCATCGCAATAGCCATAAAACCCAAGATATAGTGCAACTTGCCCAAATTTGTCATGCTGAATTGCTTCCTCATCAAATTCTTGATTGCCACCATGTCCTTCTCCCTCTTGCAAGCAAGAATTAGATCATCCACATACAAGACAATGATGATCCTTTGGGTACTTATAGTTTTGGTGTAGACTCTATGGTCAACTTCACTTCTTTTAAAGCCATGATCAACAAAGAACTTGTCGATCTTTTGGTACCATGCCCTTGAACTCTACTTCAATCCTTAGATGGATTTCTTCAACTTGCACAATTGATGCTCTCTCCCAGCTTCTTTGAATCTTGGAGGTTGCCTCATGTACACCTCATGCTCCAAATCTCATGAAGAAAAGTTGTCTTCACATCAAGTTGATGAAGTTCCAAATCCTCCTTTGCTGCAATCACCAAAACCAATTTGATAGATGTCATCTTTGCCACTGATGAATAGGTCTCATCATAGTTAATGCCTTTTGGTCTATGTGTACTGATCGCCACCAATCTTGCTCTATAGCGCTCCATAGTACCATCCGCATTGTACTTCTTGAAGACCCACTTGCATTCCACCAGATTATGGAAATTCCCTTTGTCCACCAAGATCCACGTCTTGTTTCTCCTCATGGACTCAATTTCCTCTTTCATAGTAGCTAGTCACTTCTCTACATCAAGTCCACTCAAAGCCTCCTTCAATGTGTGAGGATCACCACTAAATGTGTCACGAAATCCCTAAAACACTCTAATGTAACCCTAGCTGTTGATCGTTTCATTGATCTTAGAGCGTAAATGTCTTGCGAGAATTTTTTTTGTTTCAACACCTTGGAACATATGACAACTGGTTCTTCAGGTTCTTCCTTGCACATCCAACTACTCCCCTTATTGTTGATCTCCCATAGAAGGAAGATTTTTGGGACCACTGTTATTGGAATCTTCTTCCTAGATCACGATCTGTCCTTGATCCTTCACAATTAGCTACTCTGTTGGATGCTCCTCATGTCCTGCAATGTCATACTCATCAAAGATGACATGCTGACACCTTACCACCTTCTAGTGCTCCACATCCCAAAGTTTGTATCCTTTGCTATCATCACAATAGTCAACAAAGATGCATTCTGTGTTGTTATCATCCAACTTGCTTCTTGTCTTCTTTGGGAACAACCTCCAAGCTCTAATCTTAGCTTAGACAAATCACATGGCTTTCCACTCCATGTAGATTCTATTACAACATCTTGCAGCGATCTAGTTGAAACTCAATTGGTAATGTACACAATTGTGTGCACATCCATCCCCCAAAACTTTGACCCCAGATCCTTGTGCTTCAACATGGAGTTTACCTTCTCCACAATGGTCTGCATCCATCTAACCACAATGCCATTCTATTCATGATCGTAGGGAAGAGAAAATTAACTTTTGATGTCGTGTTGTTCACAAAAGCTCCAAATACCTTGGATGTGAACTCACCACCATTGTCCGTCCTTAAACACTGATCTTGTGTGTAGATTCCAACTCTATTGCAGCCTTGAACTATTGGAATATCTCAAACACCTCTATTTTTCATTGCATGGTGTAGATTTAGCACTTCCTACTAAAATCATCCACAAATAACAAGAAATACCTCACTCCTATCAATGATGTGTGCTTGGCATGCCCCCACACATCCCTGTGAACTAGCTCTAAAGGTTCCTTCTCATGACTTTGACTTCGCTGTAGAAAGGGCTCATGATGTTGCTTCCCCAAGATGTAGCCTTTACAAATCCCCAACTCATAAGATTTGAACTCCAGGCCCAGCTCTTGCTTAAGCACTTGCCTTAAACTCCGCTCATTAAGGTGCCCTAACTATTGATGCCATGTGGACAGCTCCACATAATCTTTCTTCAGAATTATTGTAAATGCCTCTAGATTGGATGCCTTGAGCTTGTACAAGTATCCCACTCTTGTACCTTCTCCAACAACACACTTGCTGATGGAACCCACCACCAGCAGCTCCAAATCCAAATCCGCCAGCTTTGCAACTAATAATAGGTTCTTTCCCAACTTTGGCACAAGGTAGACATTGTGCAACACTTTCAATTGGCCTCCACCAAAATTTTCTGTCATAGTTTTTTACTATGACTCGACCCTTTACTTTGGGGTTTGATTGTTGTTACTTATCGAGTTGTGTGACAAACCCTAGATGTAGTAGGAAACATGCCATTTAGTGCACTTGGGTATCTAGTGATGGTCCGGCCAGGTGTCATTAGGTATTTGCAGGAAACTTTAGGTGAAGCTAGAACTTACCTTCTAGAAACTCTCCCTCGGTTTGACGTTCTAGGTTAGGGTTCTTTGCAAAGTATAGCTTGTCAAAATAAGGGTTAGGGACACCCTAGGGTTGACCTAACCCCACGCCCTAAACCCCCCTAGGGGTTAGGTTTAGGGTTAGGTTAGGACAACCATTTTCTCTAAGGGATGGCATTTCCGTGCCAGCCCACTTACTCACTTAGGTAAACAGGTGGGGAGGGGGGGGTCCATCACATAAATAAGGTAGAGTATATGTAGTGAGGCTTCCTGGGTTCAAAAGAGAGCTCGTTAACCTCCTACCGGTGCAAGCTAAGCTTGTGTCGTCAAGGTGCAACCCTCCGTTGTGCCGCCCAAACTTTCACACGATAGGGGTACAACCCACCCTAGGGTTAAACTATCCTTATCGTTGGCAGGATCTTGCCTTTGAGATAGGGGCATGTCACTTCCAAAGAGTTAGTCAGATTCCTTGGTCCGAAAACCTGCTCACAAGCTCAAAGGCATTGCCCGAGTTCACGTTCCGCAAAACTAGTGGTTGAGGCCTTGCTCCGGCCGCCTCAACCACGCCAAGCTAGGAACGACACTTAAATCTCGGCTAGTCCATGTATCCTAATTCACAAGGTGAGTCTCGTTCGTGGACTTAGTCAATTAGGGGTTTGAGTTCCTAAGGCTTGGGTTCCTAATACAGGTTATTTTACTAGATTCTGTGGGTTTTTAGAGAGGGGATTCAGGGTTGGCACCTGGCAAGCCGCCTTTGTGGCACCAAGTAAAAACTCTGACATCTCCCTTGCCAGCAATCCTTAACTAATGCTTGCCTCCAACTCTGACGGCCTACTTCGTCTCCAACGGTTGATACCCCTCGAGCATCTTTTTGTTGAACATCATGAAGTGGGTGCAACATGAGTCAAACCACCATGACTCATCATCCTCTTTGATCAGGGCATCTACAAAACAAACAAACACCTCAAATGCAAAGGTTGATTCCTCACTTCTTGGATCCTCACTGCTACTCTTAGATTCCAATTTACTCACAATAGGTTGCTCGTTCTGCTTCTTAATGCTCTTGCCCTTGCTCCCAGAATCTGCTACATGCTCCTTTTGCTTCTCCTTTGGAAGATTTGTTTTCTTTCATGGATAGAATCTTGCGATGTGACTAAGATCGCCACACTTGTAGCATCCTTCCACCTTGAGTTGATAGCCTCATATTTGCCCCATGTGTTCCTCCTTGAGTAGAAAGCTTGAGCCACAACCGAATCCTCCTTCTTCAAGTAGATGCTCATGCTAGATCCATTCCAATAAATCACTGGTCTTTAAAGGATCCTTCCTATTAAGATATAGATCCTCATCATTGCATATGACCAAGGTAGTCCTATCAAGGATTGTCATCACTAGTAAAATATCTGAAAGTTTTGCTTGCAAAGTTATATTCAACTGAGTGAACTTTACCTTCATCTCACTCACATACTCCAACGGATCTTTTCCTTGCATCTTCTTAGTGAAGAATCCTTTGAATTGAGCTACTTGATAGTCGATGTCTTTCTTTTCATAGGCATTGAGCACTGTCTCCCACACCTTAGTTGCATCTGTTGCTCCATCAATTGTTCTCAATTGAGAATTCTTTACATATTACAACAACACATTCTTTGCTTGAGCATCCTTTTTTTCCACTCTTTGTGCTTTGGATTAATGGGATCTAATGGGCAAATAGAGGTTTTACCGATGATCTTCCATAGCTCTAGCTCCTCCAACAAGCTTTTCATCTTGATCTTCCACCCTGTTGTCCAACTTGCCGATCTTGAACTTCAGCTCAAAATTGTTCCCCATCTCAGCCATAGTTACCATCGAACTTCCGAACGTTACATACGTACGTGTTACAAACGGCGTTACGAACGGCAAATTTTCATCCGAATGCAACGTTTGATTTTAGACCAATAGAACGTTGAAAAACCCTAAAGAAAGTGGAAGCGTAATGGATGAACCTAACGCAAAGATTAATTTCAATTCGAAATATAAAAGAGACGTGACTAGAACCGAACGTGTATTACGAACGCTTACTAATGGCAAATTTTCACCCGAACGCGTTAATTGGTACTATGATCTCAGCTATACAATCCCTCGGCAGCACCATGAAACCCTCATGAGCTGAATCCCTCACAAGATCAACACACACTCTTCACAAAAGAAAGAAAACAAATCACATGTTAGGAATCAAAGAGTGCACACAATTATGCTTTTTGCTATATCTTTCCATTCATGATGCTACCACATATATACAAGGTTACTTATTAATTTAGTTAACTAAAATATTCCTTATTCCTATCTTTTAAAATATTCTTCTCTAATAGTGTGTGTGCAGTATATCATATAAAATTAACAGTCATAAGTATGTGTATATGTAATTAATTAGTCATAAGTATGATACACATACTATTAAAATATAATAATAAAAATATATAATGTTAATTAATGTCTGGACCTTATTGTGCACCGCATATGCATGTGCGTGCGCCTATGTTCAGTTGTCTTTTGACTTATTATATGTGAACCTATTAAGATGTATGTTAATGAAGTCTGTGGATGATACTTCATTATATAAGTCCTTTTATTAAACTAATAAAAACCAAGAAAGTGCTAACTAAGTATACATAATATCGTAGAAATCTAAAAATATATCAAAATAATTAATATATATTTTAATATCAACATTAATATAATATATTCATGATATATTAATGAAATACATGCTACATATATACATATATTTGTAAAAACATAATCTTGTTCTAGATGTTATATTAATATCAAGAAAGTGCTAACTAAGTATACATAATATGGTAGAAATCTAAAAATATACTAAAATAATTAATATATATTTTAATATCAAAATTAATATAATATATTCATGATATATTAATGAAATACATGTCTACATATATACATATATTTGTAAAAACATAATCTTGTTCTAGATGTCATATTAATATGAATATAACCAAAGTCACGGGCATATTTCACCAGTCCAAATTTGAACTGGAGACCTTCAGTGTGTTAGACTGGAGTGATGACGAACTACACCACAGCACCTTAACATTATATTATTCAATTTTTATTAAAATATTAATAAACTTATATAAAATACTCTACTAACATAAGAGATTTATGTGTATTTTTGACCTTTTACGTTGCTTCAAGTACTTTTATATATATAAATATTTTTTTTATAAATCTATGTTGTTAAAAACAGTATCAAAGTATATTCTTATTTTTTGCTTATTTATTCAATGTGCCAAAAATAACCCGGATAATCTAAACCGATTTGTGTTAAACCTCCACATGATTAACTATGGGAGACCATGTTCTTTATCGATTAGTTACATAGTGGCATGCTTTTGCGCTCGCCTAGTATTATATATATATATATATATATATATAGTGTTAAATATATATAATATAGGTAAGCGAGAAAATTTAAGATAATATTTTTGAGTGTGTGTGTGTGTGGATTACATTAACTTACGAATTTAATGGTATGCAGCAAAGCTCTTGAATTATCTGAACTAACTTAAATAAACATGAGCATGTACATATTATTATATATTTGATATGCACGTATACCATAGTTACACACACAACGCACATCACATATGTGTGTCCGTGTGTGTGCATGCGTGTGTGCTCATGGTTTATTAATGAATTTATGGGAAATAGTCAAGAAAATAATATGGTACCTGCAAGCTAAGCTAATTCTATATATATATTATTGGTATATATTACTATATATATCTATCCTATATCTTTATAGCTAATTATTATAATATGTAATATATTACTAATTATATATATATATAGACACACGATATGTTTGTTTAAGTGTGTGATTTAAGATGCTGGTTCCGGAAGTTGAAAGTTTGAAGTTGCAAAGCTAACCCCGTCAAAATTAAATAATAGCTAATATTAATATTAAGTGTGTACATGTTAAGTAGCCAGTAAATTAAATTATGTATGTTATTATAAAATAATATTACATCTGCTGGAGCAAACTTTAAATGATAATTAACTTTGTGAGAGCTTGGAATATAGAAATGTATATATATCCATTAGTTCAAAAACCCTAATTTATATACAAGAGTGAGTGATCCAGATTGAATCCAATCGACGGTTATTAAAATCTATTACGCTAATAATAGTATGTGCACATGCAGCCATACATGTGGATCTTACATCATCCCCTCCTCTCGGAAGGGTGTAAGTTGGTTAGGGTTCTCTTGTAACGGGCCCGGATCTGGAGGAACATCAGGAGGAGGCACTGGTGGATCTGTAGGCGGCACAACTTGTTCCCGTTGCACAAAATGCTTCAAAGATCAGGTTGAATGTCGTGCCGAACCTCATAAACCTGTGGCCTACTTGCCGTACACTCGATACGGTCCTTTCCACTGAGGAAGGAGACTCTTAGCTAAACCACGTACCGTAAGCTTGGGAAAACGAACCAACACCAGTTCATCAACCTTGTACTCCAGGAGGACGATGATGCGAGTTGTACGTTGTTGTTGTCCTACTTGTACGCGGCCCAAGTGTTCTGCTGACTCCGCACGAACCAATGGAAGAATGCTCGTCAGATACCGATCCCACGACCTAGCATCAGCAGCTCGCGGTAACCGAGAAGGCAAACCCAACTCCGTTGGCAACACCGGGTCATGACCATACAAGAGCTTATAGGGAAGTACCAATGGAACTTTGAACTCCAGTGACATAAGCATATCGGAGAGACGGCAGATAACCATCCCAATCTGAATGTTGAAAGTTCACATACTTCGCGATCATCCCCTTGAAGGTTCTGACGAGCCGTTCCACTAAACCATCTGTCTGAGGATGATAAGCACTTGTGAAAGTGTGGCGTATCCCTAGTCGAGATGTCAAAACATGAAATGCCTCAGCCATAAATGCAGGACCATTATCCGAGAGAATTCGCTCCGGACAAGAATGCTGAAACACGACCCGATTAAGGAGAAACTGACCAACAGCAGAAGCAGTCGCACTAGCAAGAGCACCAACTTCTACCCAACGAGTTAGGTAATCAGAAGCAATAATAACGTACTCGTTACCAGCAGTTGACCGGAAAAGGTCCCATCAAATCAAATGCCACCAATTCAAACGGACGAGAAACTGCAATTGACTCCAACCGTCCTTCCGAAGCACATGGGGGAGTATTGCGAGCTTGGCACCACACACACTACACACATACCGAATCACATCTCCTCGCAACTCCGGCCAATAGAAAGATCTGTGCAGCTTCTCCATCACCCGACGATGTCCCATGTGCCCGCCAAGAATAGGAGAGTCATGGTAAGCATGGAGGAAGCGTGGAATGAAGATTGAAGGCACCACCAACCGCAAAGGATCATCTGGATCAGTCCCCACAAAATAAAGAAGGTCATCCTGAAGGCGATACTGTGAATGTAAATGCCTGAAAGGCAAGTCATCAGCAAGTGATGCAGGATTCTCAAACCCATCACGAAGCCTTCGAATCCACGGCTCAACCTTTTGAGCTTCCCGAACCTCATCCAAAGACGGCAAATCTAACTCTGCATTCTGCGGACACTGAACGTCAAGCACAGCAACTGCTGATGGTACGGAATCTTTTCCAAAAAGTCCACTGAAGCTGGAACAACTGGTTCCTCTGGGGCAACAGAAGAGAGAGAAGGTGGAAGAGGAGCCCGAGAAAGAGCATCAGCATCAGCCATGGAACTTCCTGGGCGATGAACAACTTCAAAGTCGTAAATTTGAAGTTTCAAGGCCCACCGAGCAGTACCCAATCAAATTCTTCCGCTTCAACAACGAAGTGACTGCTGCATGATCGCCTTCCAACAACGTGCGAACCATGCAAGTAGGCATGGAGCTTCTCAAAACCCCAAACTGCTGCTAGACACTCCTTTTCAGTCGTGGAGTAATTCACCTCTTGGCTGCAATGTACGGCTGATGTACGCAATGGGATGTCGTTGGCCAGGAACACTCGTACTCTCCTGCATCAATACACCCCCGAGGCCGATGTCAGAAGCATCTACACGCAAGATGAAAGGACGGTGTAATCCGGGTACGCCAAAACTGGAGGAGTCGTCAACAACTCTTTGAGATCTGCAAATGCCTGCTTGCAATCCTTAGACCAAACAAAAGAAGTCATTGACGATTTCAACAACGCGCGCAACGGTGCAGTACGATCTGAAAGATGATCCACAAAACGACCCAGATATTGTACCTTGCCAAGAAAGCGTTGCACATCATTCACACACTTTGGCGTAGGGAACTTCAAAACTGCAACTAGTTTGTCAGGATCGACTTGCAAACCTTCACGTGAAATGCGATAACCCAGATAAGTGGTGTCCTTTGATCCAAACACACACTTAGATGGCTTCAACTTCAAACCAACTTCCCGCATCGATCCAAAACCTTACGTACATCACCGACATGCTCCTCCCACGTTCCATCCGAATGGATCAAAACATCATCGATGAAATCGGCAGTCACCTCCGGCATGTCGCAAAGAACCTCGTCCATCATACGCTGGAAAGTTGCTGGAGCATTGCTCAAACCGAAAGGCATCACCAAGAACTCGTACAGGCCAAATGGTGTTCGAAAAGCAGTCTTGGGAATGTCCATGTCAGCCATCGGAACTTGCCAATATCCAGATGCGAGATCTAACTTGGTGAACCAACGGCTCCGCCCCAGTCGATCCAAAAGGTCTGCAGTATGAGGAAGTGGGTACACATCTGAGACGGTTACCTCATTTAACGGGCGATAGTCAATGCAGAATCGAACGCTCCCATCAGGCTTCGTCACAAGGTGAGGTTCGCACGCCCAAGGACTTCGAGACTTCCGGATAACACCCTTCTCCAACATCTCTTTGACATTCGCTCGTAAGATCTTGAGCTCCTTTGGTGACCGACGCCGAACAGGTACCTTGATTGGCCTAGCTTCTCCAGTTGGAATAGGGTGGCGTGTCGCAATCTTGGCCCCAGATGACAAGTCGAAGTTGAAAAGATCAGCATACTCCTTCTTGAGTTGATCAACAACTACAGCACGACGATCATCTGATGGATCCAGAGAAGGAAAGGAAGAGCATGAAGGGAAAATGGTTGGAAATAGGGTGAGACAAAAGTGATGGAAGCAGAGGTGGAAGCAGATGGACGAAGTGGAATAGAAGTAAGAGGAATGGAAGAAAGACGAGGGAGAGTCAAACAAGGGGGAGACTTTTCAAAGTCACACTTGGCATGATTGCGAGTTAACCAATCCATACCAAGAATAAGGTGAAAAGCTTGACTCGGCACCACCCGCAAAGATTGAAGCTCGAGCTCACGATCATCCACACAACAACAATGTCCACTTCATCCCGCGAACAAGCATGAGTATGTCCGTTGCCGTACAGAATGAAGACTGGTTCTACCGCACGACGCAAATGAAGGCTGCAACGTGTAGCAACAGATTGAAAAAAAGGACAAACTGAACCTGTATCCACCAACACTGAAAGGAAAACAGGATGGCGTGTGATTAAACGAGCTTGAAAAGTGAAAAACGGATGATTTGGTGCCGAGTGAACCCCTTGATGATACTCCCGAAAGAAAGAGGAGGGTCACTAATTTATTCGCACGAGGACCCTCCTCTACTCGTGCGATTCGTCGTTTCCCGGAAGATCCACCGCATCACAACCTTCCACTGCAAGCACCAACCGGACGTTGTTGACGCCATGGCCTCCATCCTGGAAATGGGGGACGCCAATCGGGAAACCGTTGACAGCGCCGATACGTGTGTCCAACCTCATCACATGCCCAACAACGAACTGCACGTCCACGTCCTCGTCCATGGGCCCCACCTCAACCTCCATCGGAGCAGGTCCATCCCCAACATGGAAGTGGAAGAGCACGTGAAGGCGCAAGTGGGAGAGGTGACGACTCATATCGTTGTGCCAGCCTCAAAGCATCGTCAAGAGTCACTGGAGCTAGTGCATGCACAAGCCCCACAAGGTCTTGACGAAGTGCTGGCCACAACATACCTAACTTGATGCGTTCCGACATGTTAGGTTCTGCACGCAGCAAAAGGCTTCGAAAGCGAACACCAAACTGCATCACCGACTCAGATGGCTCCTGACGAATACGATGCAACTGCTGAAAAGCATCATCACAGTCGTCCGCATGCCCAAATGCACGTTTGAAGATCTCTGGAAGAATATTCCAATCTCCACGAGTTGCAACGTCCAGACCATTGTACCACTGCAACGCCGTCCCTTGAAGACAAGTAGGAAACTCGCGCAAACACTGAGCACCGTCCCACGAATGATATGTGGCAACCACAGTGAAGTGGTCAAACCAATGGTACACATCATCTCCAGGATTTCCGCGAAAGAAATCCGGCCGGACACGGGGGTTTGCAACATGAGTAGGAGGAGTACCCTGGACTGTGAATGCTGCCATCAACTGAGAATAATTGTTCAGTTGCATATGCATGGCATCAACAACTGCATGAGTAATTGCTCCACAAACAAGGAATTTGCTTATTGTGGATCCATGGATGAAGAAAAGATAAAATTTACAAGAAAGGAATAGACTTAGACAATGGAAAAGCTAGACCTAAGAAGACAAAAATTAATAAAAAGAACAAATCCAAGCACTTTGTAGTGACAATTAGAGGTGCCCCTCACCTCCACCAATGTGAGAGTTCGGAATATAAAAATGTATATATTCATTAGTTTAGAAACCTTAACTTATATACAAGAACGAGTGATTAAGATTAAATCCAATCCGACAGTTATTAAAATCCACTATGCTAATAATAATAATATGTGCACATGCAACTGTACAGTGGATCTTACAACTTCAGTTAATTGATTCCTTAAAAATATGCGGTGGAATAGTTTCGTATTAATAACTTAATTAATTAGAAATGTTGGAATTATGTTTTATATATACATATGAATTATCTAGTACAGACCATATATTCTAAAATATATGCATTTGCAATACATATCAATTTTATATGCATGCATAAATGCATTCCTTGATATGTAGTAATTCGGAGTATATATATATATATATATATATATATAGAGAGAGAGAGAGAGAGAGAGTATACAAAATTACAGGAAAAACATAATAGAGGATATATTACATATGTCAATATGTATTATTTGATAAAAACATTATTAAAAGTTTTAATTATTGAACATATTCATAATCAATTTCCTAAAGTACGGATATTTTATATATATGTGTGTGTGTATGTGTGAATCTAGTCCTCAGTGTGGAATTCATGCAAAACCACCCAGAATCTCGTGTTCTGGTAATAACAATAATAAAAAATCATATATGAACACACCCATCGACAACAACACACAGAATCTGTTGTATTCTAAACATAGTTTAAGTTGGTAAAGAACTTGGTTCATGCGCGCTGAACATATTCCCCATACGCATTATACATATAGATTTAATATGGATGTAAATAACATAGTGAAACTTGTTTTATTATTATTATTATTACTAATTTTTATCACTTTCCATGTCTGCGACATGTATCTCTCACTACCCCGATCTCTCCTTGAGTGAAGGCCAGTTTGATATTCTCATTGTCCAGCAGAAGAGTGACCTTGAGCTTTCCAGGGGCAACCTCTTCGAAGGACCACTTGGGCAACACCTCCACTACCTGGAACGGATCAACCAGCACAAAGCAGAAGTAAACATCTGGAATCCAATCCACCCCGGGTTCCATCTCCACAAGATGACCTCCATCCTTGACAACAGCTCCCTCATTCCACCAGATACGTGCTCCTTAGAAAGTGAAGATGATGGAAGTAGCCAACACTCATGCCAGTGCCATCAAACACAATCCTCCCTGCTGCACTTGAAGTGGAGAAATCCTTGGCCATCCACTGTAAAATGTGCACTTGGGCTGCTCATCACAGAAAAGTCTTCAAGTTTCAGCCCGTCGCTCATTGGTAGCACACATTGTTCATTGTTCTCCAAGAAAGCACTCGTAGACTTGGACAGGATTTTCAGCTGCATCGGGCACTTGTCGTCCTCTAGGAGCTCCTTGAAGATGGGCATGTCTTCTAATACCCCCTTGTACTCCTTCCACATTCTCAGGAAGCAGAAGGGAACCAAGTCATACTTTTCGGCCGACTTGGTGACCTCCGACTTGGTGGTCTCAGCCCGTCCCTCGGGTTGAACAGGTTGCATCCATTCCGTGGATGTGTGCATGTTCTCGTAAGCCTTGCGAACCAGGTATTCGTCGCAGATAGCCAAACACGGCTCCCTCTCACCAGCACCCAGTCTCGCTAGGCCCGACTCAACCAGTTCCCGGATTTCAGCTTTGTGCCAATCTTCGAAGACACTAGGGCCTCCTCCCAACACGGAATGCTTGAAGCAAGCCCAGCCGATGGTAGCCCGGCAAGCCCTTGACGAGGACGCAATGCTCTTGCAGAAACTAGTCACGTCAAGGACACCATCCTCCGTGGTGGTATAACCTTTCTCAATGTACTCTGCTGCATCTCGCAGGTTGACGTCCCTCGACAGCATCACCTCCAACATAGAGACCAAAGGCGTGAACCTGCCTTTGAACCTCTCAAACACACAAGTCCTCATAAAGTCTGCTTCGTCCTCGCTCATCTTTCTCAGCAGCACCTGCTCACTGTACTGGATTGCCTCGTCTGCTGTGTGCCAACATCCCTTGGCAAACACTTGCACGATCTTGTTCTTGCTGTAGTTCTCAAGCAATTCACGGTCGCCAGCCGCCCCAGAAAATACAACTCTGCCACCAAGTTCCTGGAAAAAAGCTCCCAGTGCTCTTGCCAACCCCAAGCCCACAAGGTCATCCCTGTCACTGAAGCACCCGTGTAAAGCCATCCGGCATTGCTCAATGTCGTCTATCACACAAACGGGCATCTTACTAACAACTGAGGTAAACCCCTCCGTCGGCTTCCAGTGGTCACGGAGCTTATCCTTCTGCTTGCAAATCTTGGCCAAGAAGATTTTGAACACGTCTCCTGCTTCTCCAACTGGTGTACCATCTGAGTAGACTAACGCCCTGCATGCCGCCTGTAGCACCAGCCACTGCCTGTCACTCAGCCTGTCTCTGCAGTACTCGTAAATCCTCATCCTCGCAGCCAGCAGCAGCTTCATTTGGTCTCCAACCTTCTTGGAAGGGAGCGAGTATGAATATGAATGATTTCGTCGGCCATCTGGCCTAATCGGTCTGAGCAAGCCCGAAAGAACCTCCGTCACCAAGTACTCAAAGTCAGATGATCCCCAGTGCTCTTCTGATTTGCGAGCAGTCAAGTACAGGCCACCTCTTCCTCCCTTGCTACACAAGTATTTGTAAAGCAGCCTTGTCTTTCCAGAACCATGTCCACCCGCAAGCATGACCATTGAATTTTGCAGCTTTTCTTCTAAAATTTGGAGGACACCCAAGTTCTCCTCAGTCTCATCATCCAGATGACTGAGGAGCAAACATGGCTTGCCTTCACAGCTCACAACTTGTGCACCACCCTTGTACTTGACAAGACTCAGTTTCCCACTGGCATAGTCGTCCAACACCTGCTTTACTTCAACTGGCAGCTCAAAGTCTGGCTCTTCCGTCTTCTGCCTCCTCCAATTATTATCGAAGGAAGTCTCGTACAGCATCTCCTCGAGCTTACTCTTCAAGGCATCGTCATCTAGCCCACTAAAGTATCTCTCTCCTCCCATGTTCTGCAGCCTAAGCAGGAGCCATAAAACGTGGTCCTCCGGCTTGTCAAAGAAATAGTCCTCAGATACCAATTTGGCTGCAATGCCTGAAGCGAAGGTCAACACTTTGTCGGCCCACGACTTGTGGTCCCAAAAAGCAACAGTCGAGTCATCCACAACGAGTGACACCACCACCGTTATGTCATCTTCCTTCCATCCATAACGCCCGAGCAGCATGAGGATCTTGGCCAGAGCTTGTGGAGAAGCTCCATCTCGAGCAAGGCCACTGGACACTACAACCACCTCCTCCAGCGTCCTGCTATCGAAGAGCCCGTCGGTTGCACAGATGACAATGTCTCCTGACTGAACCGGCACCTTAAGCACCTCACCGAGCATGACAGGGTCCATGGCACAAGGTTTATCCTTGGGTCTCTGCGAGTTGCAAACCTGGTAAGGAAAATTGACGCCAGCCGTCTGGAAAGTGGACTTGGCAAGCAGCTTGCCATTCCGAATGACCAAACAGCCAGAGTCGCCCATGTTTGCAATGTGGAGGACGTTCTTGCCGTCTGCCAAGCCTCCGGCAAGTAGCACTGTCGACGAACCAATGGACTTCGTTTGCCGCGTAGCCTCCGCCATCACCTTGAGCAAACCATTGTCTTCGTCCTTGACATGTGGCTTCAGAGCCAGAATTCCCCTGCACTTGGTCATCAGCTCCCTTGCAAAGTCACCTGCATCGATGCATTCTTCTGTGTACCAGGAACCCACGCCATCGGCAACCCCAACCCAGTCGCTGCCGATGAAGTACGCATCCTCGCTGCGCCTGCTCCAGCTCTTCGCTTCTGCGGCTGCTCCCGACCATAGGAAAGTCATTGCTCGCTCCTAAACCCTAGCCCTAATTCGTTGGAAACCTAGGTCTAAATCCAACGCATTATATTATAAGAGTTAAATTTAGTTTCACAATATAGATGTTTATATTGTTTTATAACATATACATATACATATATATCTATCTAAAAAAACGGCTTAGAAAGTGGCAAGAGCAAGAGCCGCCATGGATGGATGAGCTAATCGAAGGTAACTACATATACGGAGTATATATTCATAGAACTATATATATATATAATATAATAGATAGATAGATAAATAGATAGATAGGTATTCAGCTTATTATGAAATATCATTTAATGTTATATAAAGTTGAAGGTAGTTATTCAATTCTTATCGAATCAAATTTTGGTTAAACTGTAACTTATATTCTCTTATATATGTACGTATATATAAGGTAACAAATATATTTAATTCTTATAACTACTTGTTTGTACGTGTGTATTACGAATATTATCTATTCCATATTATTTACTTGAAAATTTATATATGTGTATATATATTAAACATATGATTGAAATATCTTGCATATGTTATTTATTTGATCAGTTCTTTGATAAAAAGTATGTATATATGAATTAAACTGTATTAAAATCATTGGATCGCAATATATTATGTATTCATAGTATATATTAACTGTTTTACAGGTTTGCATCTGTACTGCAGCAAGATACTTAAGTCCCCCAATTTTAACGCTTTACTCCTTTCTTTTGGTGGTCTCTCCCGGGTAAGCTGAATATATATAGAGAGAGAGAAGGTATATACATATTATATATGGAATATTAATAAGTATATGCCTCAGAGTTTGACTTTTACGTGTATACATATAAATTTAATATATGTATATACTATACACACACACACACATATATATATATATGTACAGCTCAAAATATTAAGTATTACTGTATATTCAAAGCGTAATATATAATATACTGTGTATATTATTATGATGATTTTGGCGTCATGGAAATGCAGGGAGGTGGGAATAGCCAGATGAGTCTTATAAAGCATAAGCAACTCAAACACAAAACTTCGAAACATGGAGTTGAAGCAAAGCTCCAGTGGGCCGTCCCATCCGCTATAACCTTACATAGTCTGTCCCCATTGAAAGTCCCTATTGCAAGCCTCGACGACATAACCTGTGTCAGCAGCGACAGATTCACTCCTTTATAAAGTTTCAATCTTCACACCATATATATATATATAATTCAGAATAGAGACAGATAGAGAGAGTAAGCTACAAAGTGAGAAGTTAGCTAGGATAGAGGCTTAACCTGGTCTTACTTATACATATCACAACATGAGACACCTTAAGCAGCAAATTAATACATGAACACTATCATTATACACACAGTACATATGTAACAAATTCCTCCAATGTATTCAAACGTAAAGTTAAATTTTTGACTTAAAGTTAATCTAATATATAATGATCCTATATATATATATTATTGGTCTTTGGATGTCCTCCATACACTCCTTGCTGAAGGCACCTCCCCAAGTCTGCCAAATCCACTTCTAAGCAAACATATTTGTGTGTATTACTATATGAAAATATATAGTATAATTATAATTATTAAATATATAATAATTAGTTATAATGATATATGATTGATATATAGAGTATTATATCAATAATATATATAATCTTGAACCTACAATTAGCTTAACTTGCAGGTACCATATAACTAGTAATAAATATTCTTAAACATATAATTAATATATATATATAAAGGAACACATTAACTATATTATATATACAGTACGTATGAAGCGTGTATATGTGTATGCCGTGTGCCTGTATATTCGTGTTTGTTTGTGTGTGTGTGATACAAATAATTTGACTGTGTGGGTCTGGGCGTGCGTTCGTGCGTGCGTGTGTGCTGTGTTTATATGTCAGAGTGATCAACGTGGGGACGGAAACTTGAACCACGGTTTGACCGGAAAATGTCAGTGTTGTCACTACTCTTGTTAATCTCCAGATCAGTGGCTTCGTAATTGTGATTAGTAATGGAAGCCTTTGCTAATTTGCCATATCCGCTCCAGCTTTTGAACTGTTTTCTTGACTATTTCCCATAAACTCCTGCCAGTCAATAAACCATGAGCACACACGCATGCACACACACATATCTGATGTGCGTTGTGTCTCTGTGTGTGTGTGTGTGTCAATAACTATCGTATACGCATTTTTATTTAGGAGTTTAATGTTAGTTCAGATTATTCAAGAGCTTTGCTACATATCATTAAATTCATATTAATGTAATTCACACACACACAAAACACACCTGAAGCATCTCCATTAAGTTTGACTGGCCTTTCCCAAGCTGCCCACCGATAGAAACCAAGTCCTGAACAAGAACAGAAATATATATACTAGTTATGTAGGGTTACCAGTTACATATTGTATATATATTTAACACTATATATATATTAGTCTGTATGTGTTTGATATATAATACTAAGCAATAATTATAAGTTAAATATGACATTTATTGATATAATATACTATATTAATTGATTGAACAGTTAAGATTAACAACCTCAAGGGACAGCGACTTCGATTTGCCAGTTATCGGAGTTTCTTATCGCTAATTTCTGGAAAAAGTTGAGTTTAGTTTACGTTCCGGTACCGGTTTTTTGGTAGAGCCTTTGTCGGTTTCACCTATTTTACCAAACAGCATCGTTTTTAATTATTATATATTATACTTAACATTTAATATTATTATATAATCGTATTATATATAGTATATATCACGTATATTATAATAACTGTACCTAAGAAAAACATTTATTTATATATAACTGTACATAACAAAACAGATGCATGAAAAAGGCCATCGATACATATGCGAAAATTCAAAATTAGAAATTTATTTTTATTAAAGTTTATAGTTTCAGGTCATAACAATGGGGATCCTAAACCGTAAAATGCAAAGCGAGGTACATAATCATATTATTTCCACTGCCTATTGTTTCCTTGTCCAACTGCACATCATCACGTTAGTCAATGTCCATGCATTGAATTATGTGTATCAAAAACCATATGTCTTTCAGTATTTTTTTCACATCTCCCCTAATTTATATATCTTAAACAAATATAATTAACTATATGCATTAGGGTCATTTTGCACCACACTTAGTAAACAAACCCTTAAATATGGTCTTAATTAATGCAGCCGGAATATGTAATAAATAATCCCGGACGGTAAGTTAAGGGAAAGGGACACTAAATGACCCCTCCCCCCTCACTTAGCATCCCTTTAACTTTATTTATTACATATTTGGGAATTACATATTTTTAACTGCATTAATAAAGGTTATTCTTAAGGGTTTGACTGTTAAGTGTAGTGTGAAACGAGTCTCGACAAAAAGAGGGCTTCCGGGCTTCCGGGCTTGGACCCGGAATATTCTAAAGAATCTACCAGAATATTCTTAGAATATTCCTAAATATTCTTAGAATTTAGGATTTTTGGCTCAGTCGGCAATTAACAATAAAAAATATTTAAATCATAGCCATGTTTATATTGTATTATTAAATTTATTTCAACACCAAAGAGTACAATTCAACACTTGTCATTCTTCTTACGATTGAGCAATGCTGCAATTCGTGATCACCAGTCCTACTTGACGTTGCTATTGCTTGGGTTGGATTTCCTTTGGCTGGATGTTCTCTTTAATCCTGTTCATAGCAATTCTCTCGAGCTCAGGGTTCTTCTCAGTCCAACAATGTTTCTGTCAGAGTTTTTACTGGTGCCACAAAGGCGGCTTGCTAGGTGCCAACCCTGGAATCCCCTCTCTGGAAACCCACGGAATCTGGTAAAATAACCCGTATTAGGAACCCAACCTTAGGAACTCAACCCTAACTGACTAAGCCACGAACGAGACTCACCTTGTGAATCAGGATACACGGACTAGCCGAGCTTTAGGTGTCGTTCCTAGCTTGGCGTGGTTGAGACGGCCGAAGCAAGGCCTCAACCACTAGTTCTGCGGAACGTGAACTCGGGCAATGTCTTTGAGCTTCCGAGCAGGTTTTCGGACCAAGGAATCTGGCTAACTCCTTGGAAGTGATGTGCCCCTATCTCAAAGGCAAGATCCTGCCAACAATAAGGATAGTCTAACCCTAGGGTGGGTTGTACCCCTGTCGTGTGGAAGTTTGGGCGGACAACGGAGGGTTGCACCTTGACGAACAAGCTTAGCTTGCACCGGTAGGAGGTTAACGAGCTCTCTTTTGAACCCAGGAAGCCTCACTACATATACTCTACCTTATTTATGTGATGGACCCCCCCCTGTTTACCTAAAATGAGTAAGTGGGCTGGCACAAAAATGCAGCCCTTAGAGAAAATGGTTGTCCTAACCTAACCCTAAACCTAACTCCTAGGGGGGTATTAGGGCGTGGGGTTAGGCAACCCTAGGGTTAGGTCAACCCTAGGGGTGTCCCTAACCTTTTTGACAAGCTATATTTAACGGAAAACCTATCTTTTGTAACGTCAAACTAGGGGAGAGTTTCTAGAGGGTAAGTACTACCTTCGCCTAGAGTTTCTCGAGGTACCTAGTGACAGCCAGCCGGACTACCCCTAAACACCTAAGTGCACTAAGCGGGGATGTTTCTCACTACAACTAGGGTTCGCCACACAACTCGATAGGTAACAACAATCAAACCCCAAAGTAAAGGGTCGAGTCATAGTAAAAACTATGACAATTTCTCCCCAGCTCGATAGCTGCAAGCATTGAGGACCCCGTACCACTGCCTATATCCCAGATAAGATCACCTGGCCGGGTGAGTCGTTCTATCACGAGCTGCATCAATCGAGTGCTCTTCGGTTGGTAGTCCATCCTGCATGTGAAGATAATGGTAAATACTTAATTGTTGAAATGAAATGCCTACCATGTTCTTGGAACCGCTCAGGATTATCAACAAGAATTGTTGATGACAAACGCAGTGGATTATCGCGCAATCCTCTAGATGCATCTTGGAAGACAAGAAGGAGCAGGATGCTCTCCTGTTAAAACATCAAAATCATTAATGAACTTCATGAATAAAGAAAAAAGTACCTTCATCTTGTTGCGGTAGCCCCAACCACGCCCTCTGTAGATGTAGTACGTTGCAGCAAGTTGAAGGTCCACCACACTTGCAGCTCGGACAACTTGATCCCAGGTGTTTGCTGCAGCAAACACAACCAACCAACCATTTGCAGCCATATGCATACCTGCAAACTGGAGTGCTTCATCGAACTTCACTGGATCAAGGTAGAGGTATGGCGTATCACTCGTTGTATTTCCTGGCAAGGTCCCATTTGGAAGGTCGAAGATCACCAAGTTGAAACCATATTCTCCCGCAATATGCTGGTAGCGAGTCTGGCTGTCAGCTGTATGGTACCTGGCCACCTGTGTCTGAACTTTTCTATAAGGAACCAGTCTAGCGTCAGGAACCTCCTCTTCCTTCTCATCCGTGAGCACGGCCTGTTGCATCTCCTCGATGTCATCAATCGCCAAGAAATTATCACCTCGAGTTGTAGCAAGTGAAGGGACGAATGTGACCAAGTCATCCTTGATGTCCATGGTTCCCTGCGATGGTAGCACTTCAGATAAATTGAAGAAGGCAGCTGGATCGCGAGTAGTGGAGGTGCCAGCTACTGTATCTGAGGTCTTCTTTGACTGCTGCACAGGCTGACGCCGCTTTGCCTTGGCCTTTGTCTTCTTAATGAAGTCGACCTCTGCCGGATCCCATGAGATGCATGGGAGATCTTTTGAGTGTTCATTGTAGAGATCCTTCTCCCATGTTGGTGGTTGCCCAGGTGGATAATCAAGCCAGAACGGTACGTGTACACGCTCGAACTCTGTCAGGCCAGATCTTGTCTTCGACCACATGTGTGGTGCTTCCATGTAATCTGACCAGAATACCATAGTCTGTGTGTGAGGCACCTTTCTCGCTGCGACATACCTGTAATGAACATATAGTAGTGTCAGAATGTAACAATGTCAAGAAGATCATCCTTACCTCCAAATCATCCTTCTTGCTGTCTCTTCGTGTTCGAGGAACTCTTTCGGCTCTATGGAGTAAGTGAACTTCACACACTCATGGAATGGCTGGAACATCACGTTCTTGCATTTTACCCGCACTTCATCGCACCAAGTCGTGAAATCTGTAACCGGCCTGCTCCACTCGCCATCCTCGATGAGTCCCGTGAGAATCTGTACTGCCTCCTCTCTGATTGCCCGCCAATACAAATCGATAGTAAACCACCTTATCCACTCCTTATCCTGAACACCCGGCAATCCAAGTGTCTCTTGCTCTCTCTTCAGATCGAGACGTACCAGTTTATTGAAGTACATGATTCTCGTCTCGTTTGGAATTCTCGCCCTTGAAAGCGCGTACAGCTTTTCCAACCCCATCCATCTGCATTGTTTCCATGTGATTTGGGTCACCTTGTCGAACCACTCTTCACCCAATGCAGGATCGATGATGGCTAAGATCTTCATCATGCGCTTGTCATGCTTAATGTAGACCTGTTGTTGCTCCTGGTATTTGTTGCCTTTGGATGCCCTTGCAGCCTTCTCAAGATCATCCTCAATCTCACTCTGTAATTCACAGACGTAATCAACTAAGTGATATAAGTGTGAGACATGGTACCTCAAAAAAGATCTTTGCACAGATCAAATTCGGAAGTGGATGCCAAGCTTGTTGTCCAGTCGCGCTTTCCTTCCACTTTCTTATGTCATCTCGTTCCTTGTCACTGAGCCTGGCCAAGATCTTCGCTGTGCCCTCCTCACTGGTGCAACATGTCTTCACAGATAGCAGAAGATGTGGCAGTGTGGTTTGCACTGCCGTTGCGGAGGAACTGCATATTTGAAAAGCTCGAAGTTAGTTAATCCTATGATCTAGAGGTCACTATGTTTACCTATTAATTTGCTGAAACATTGTCACAAGCTGAAGATTATCCATGACCCCAGCACGGATGAAGCCTGAACGCACTCTCACTGCCCACTGAATCTTATCTTCCGTGTCTTCTGTGTACAGCTTCTGAAGCACCTTTAGCCTGTGATTACCATCCCAACAGATGAACTTCTTCATCGAAAGCATTGGTGCCCATTGCCGGAACATGTCGGACTGAAGCTCCTCCTCAAAAGCCAAATGCTGAGCATACATCGCTTCATCGCTTCTCAATGCTGCCAGATCTGCATCTGTCATGGGGTCCCCAACTTGAAGGATGAACTGAGTGGTGTTGCGCAAATAACCAACTGCCTTCTTGAAACTCCTAGTCAAAGATTCCAGATCCGCTGGATTGACTCTCCGCACCTGCTCATTTCCCAGAATTCGGCAAATAGGGACATCCGGTGCCTCTCCATATTCTCGGATTGTGATCTTCGCGAGAAGACGCACTGCACTCTCCGAATGCATGCTGGCTGCAATGTTGTAAACTTCCTCATTATCTGGCACTTCTGCTTTCCCTTCTTCTTCTTCTTAGCAGCCTCTGAATCTCCAGCAGCTTTGCGTCGTCTCTTCTTGCTCTTGGGTTCATCCTCTTCGTCACTCGACAAAGTCACTGCGCATGAGGCTTGTGTGCCTTCTGTCTGCTCCTGTGTCTCCTGTGGTAAGACATCATCCTCAACTTCTTCAACAAAGTCTGATTGTTCTTGTTGGGGTTGAACTACATCCTCTTGCTCTCCTGACCAGTCCTGCTGGCTTGCCTGTTCAACTGGAGCATCACTTGAAGGTCCTTGTTCCTGAACCACAGCCAGCTTCCTACTTCCTCTCCCACGACCCCGACGCCCTCTCTGAATTGCAGCTCTAGCTTCTGCTTCTCTCTCAGTAGGCTCCTTCATCTTCTTTTCTTGTAAACGTTGTGAAGAGCGCATCTACAAAAGCAATAAGGTTTAACAAAAAACTGTAATAAATGTTCAAAGATGTTTAATAAAAATTAAAAAAACATACTAGCCCTCACAGTCGGCGTGCCGACTGAGAGAGCAGTTGCTGTAAGTCCCAGTCGGCATGCCGACTGGGCCTGGCATCAAAGGGAGCCCAGTCGGCATGCCGACTGGGCCTGGCAACAAAGGGAGCCCAGTCGGCATGCCGACTGGGACTGGCAACAAAGGGAGGCCCAGTCGGCATGCCGACTGGGACTGGCATCAAAGGGAGTCCCAGTCGGCATGCCGACTGGGCCTGGCAACAAAGGGAGCCCAGTCGGCATGCCGACTGGGCCTGGCAACAAAGGGAGGCCCAGTCGGCATGCCGACTGGGACTGGCATCAAAGGGAGTCCCAGTCGGCATGCCGACTGGGCCTGGCAACAAAGGGAGGCCAGTCGCATGCGACTGGGACTGGCAACAAAGGGAGGCCCAGTCTGGACTGGGAACGAACGGCCCAGTCAAAATGCTAGGTGGGACTAGAACAGTCAACCCTAGTCAAAATGCTGACTGGGGCTGGAACAGTCAACCCCGGTCAAAATGTTGACTGGATCTGGAACAGTCCACCCCAGTCGGCCTGCCGACTGGGACGGACAACGAAGTCAGTCCGAGTCGGCAGGCCGACTCGGATTTCTTGCAACTGTGAAGAGATGTAAAAAGATGAACAGATCATGAAAGATCATGAGCAGATCATGAAGAAATCAGAAAATACTCACCCCCTCAATGGAAGCCTATTGTGATTAATCCCTGGAGCCACACTTGCTCCACGCTATGCCCCCAAATGAGCCCTGCTCCACGAAAACCTAGCCGCCCTAGCCGCCCTAATTGCAAAACCCTAGCGCCCTAAATCAATTAAAAACCAACCTAATTTCTGTAAACATATTTGCATGCATGATCGCCACTTGTACATAGTAAAACTTTTTTAATTTACAAAAAACCTACCAGACGCAGTAAATTAATTTCACTCTTCTACCTAGACGACGCAATTAATATTATTTTTAATATTTGTCAATGAAATGATTGCCTCACGACTAACAAACACATTAACCATCGTGTGTAATATGTTCATTGTCTTTGAATTTTAACTTTTGTTTGTTCCATTTTTGCTACATGGCAAGAATCAGCTACAATGGTGTTGACAAGGACTTCCCTGCAGATGAAGATGGTATTGCATTTGTCTTTGAAACAGATCTCAGGTCTGCATTTGACATTCCACCTTGGCAATCTTTTAAAGTGCTGCATTTGATGTCTGTTGTTGGTGGAGATGCTGCGAATGTTGAGGTAGAACCAGAAGGGGCAAGAGCTAGCAGTTTTATGTATTACACACTTCTTCCTTCCAAAGGACCACTATTCCGATTGGAGACAACAGATCGGGACAATTCTATGGTAATAATACTTCGCAATAGTCAGAGATGTAGGATTGGAAGCAACTGGTGGTCTCGTCATCGATTCAGCAAGTTGCTGAGGTCCCAGAATGTCAGAGTTTTTAACCCAAAGGCCAACACGTGGCAACACGTGGTTGCCATGTGGCCATTTAGCGTCATCACCCTATGTGAGCAATGTTAAGTATCCCAGAACAACCCCAACGACCCCTAGGGTTAGACTCTAATGCCCAAGTGGACAAGAGACTTAGGTTTTAGCCTAAGTCTCCCTAGAGTGTCTACCCCAAAACCCTTGAGGGATAACCCTAGTTGACTTAGGGTCTTGCCCTAGAAGACCTAGACAGGCTCATGCCCTAACCCCCATCAAGGAGACGTGTGTCCACACATACCCCGTGACAGAGCTAAGGCATTGTCACTTACCCTTGAGGAATCACCCTCATCCGGGAGTACAACCCCTTTAGGCGACAAGGGGTCCCCTGAACCACGACTAACCCCTAAGGGTTTGAGTGGCCAAGTTTATACCCTAGACTAGGGCTAGTATTTAGTGAGACACGAGTGTGCGCCGTAGGCGAACACGAGTGTGCGCCGTAGGCGAACACGAGTGTTCTGTTAAGCAAACTCCCTAAGGCTAGGTTTTGAATAACCCTAAGCACATGACCTTGCGAGTGCCTCACGAAAGGGATCCTGCTAACATGTTTAGGTTGTTCAACCCTTGAATTCCAAGGAGAACACTCCCCTAGCCAAGTGTGCCAAAGCACACCTAGTTATGAGACCTAGCCTCCCTTGAGCGGATGCCCAAGCTTAGCACCTAGTGCAAGCACAAGCATGTCTGTTTGCTAAAGTATCCAACCCCTTGGCGACAAGCCCATGACATAACCCCAAAGGGCGTGCCTCAGGCGTTGTACCATGTGACGTTTAGCCCAGTGTCACATCTCCATGTGACACTGCCTTCCCGATGTGGGCTATCATGCCATAGCCCTTAGATTCAAGAGTTGCACCAAGTACCACAAACGTGGCTCCTAAATGCCAACTCTAGAACCCTCTATGAACCCTCAGGAACCAAGTAATGTGAACCTGTCAAACAAGGTCCCAGCCCACAGTTGGACAAAGACACGGATGTGCCTTGCTTGGCCGTGAGTGCTACACCTAGCTTGACGTGGAAGAGGAGGCTGGAGACAAGCCTCAAACCTCTGGCTCTTGGAACGTGCATTCCGACAAGTCCTCCCAGGCATGGATTTGCCAACGTTAAGGGTAAGCTACCCCGAAGGTGGGACGTACCCCTGGCATTTGGAAGTTAGGGCGGCACAACAGAGGGTTGTGCCTTGACGACACAAGCTAGAGCTTGCACTGGGAGAAGAGTAACGAGCTCAGTCATGAACCCAGGAACCCTCACTCCTATATACTACCTTATTTATGTGACAGAGGCCCCCCCCCTGTTTTCCTATTTACATAAGTGGGCTAGCACTGAAATCTCATTCCCAGAGGGAACATACTTGGTGAGTTATCCATCGACCCCTAAACCCTAAGCTGTCAAACCTGGGGTATTTCTAAGTAATCCGACATGCCGAACTCACCTCCGACATGCCGAACTCACCGGAACTAGCCATTAATCCAACCGGGACACGGAAAACGAGGGTAAGAGTTTTCTAGAAGGTAAGTGCTACCTTCGCTTAGAGTTTCTTGAGATATCTAAGGACAGCCGGCCGGACTACCCCTAAACACCTAAGTGCACTAAGCGGGCTGTTTCTCACTACATCTAGGGCTTGTCAACATAGTACAGTAGGTAACAACAGTCAACGTCCAAAGTAAAGAGGAGTCAGTAAAAACTATGACACAGAAGATTGCAACGGAAATGTGATTTACGAGTTGCCAGCACACAAAACAATGAAGGACAAGTACAAAGGGATGAATAGGAAGGATGGGTGTGATTACTGGACTCAACGCTGCACAACACATTGGAATGTTCCAGCTCGTGTTAGTCGCAGTTCATGTATTGGCCACATGAAATGCGTAAAGGAAACATGTCCGTTCATCAGCTTCAGTAAGAAAGCAAATGACTGCCAATTTAAGGGCACCATTGATAAAGTCCAGTTATCTTCAGATGGTAGAGTGCTTGGAATGAAGTGTGTGCATTGCAACAATGAGCCCCTTCTAGTGCAGACATGCTCCGTTGTTGCATATTACATAATTCCAGATGATATCACATGCACGAGGCTTTTCATCCATCTTGGAGAACATCAACACCCACGTAGACCACCCGAATCCATGGTCTCTAAAGACAGAGCTAAGGAGACAATCAACAAAGCAGTCGCTGCAACCCCAAGAACTAATCAACGTGTCATAGAGTTTCAAGCAGCACGCAATATAATTTTGGAAAAACTGGTAACAGATTCTGGAGATGTATCATACGACAAGGTTCTGTCAGATCTACTACCACTCACAAATCACCGCCGGTAAGCAAAAAAATTATTATTTCCTTTTGGAGATGCTTAACCTTTCCACTGTAGAACAAGAGAATGGATATCTCAGGCTAGAACAAGAGACACTCGTTTCAAAGAAGGTTACGAAGGACTTCTGCAGTTAAAGAAGAAGCTATCAATCCCATTCATACATGTTATCCACATACCCGGAATGGACCTCAACGGAGCTGAAGAGCAGCCTTTAATCTTCAAAATGACGGTTGCCGGCCCAGGATCCGGAATAGACTACATTAGAAGGTGTCAATCTGGAGGTGATCTCGAACAGCAGTGGGTGGTGCTAGACCACACATATCGTATTGATGATTGGTGTACACTGGGAATACATCTCTATGATCCATTGTAAGTATTAACATATCTATGTTTTAAAATACTTACTAATATAATGCACTTATGTTTGTGTAGTTTAAGGTCGATGGTGACACTTGCTTATGGTGACATGATCAGGGAGGATAGTGTGGCGGTGATCAAATTTTTGAACACTATGCTTCAAGTGTGCAGCAAGCAAGGACTTCATAATGTGAACTTTGCGGGGTTCATGTCAGATGAGTCAGGTGCAATTTGGTTAGCATTGCGTCAAGTTTTCAACAATGGGTCAAAGATGAAGGAAGAGAAAGGAGTTGTTTGTTCCATTACATGCAGTCAGTGCGTCAAGTTACAAAGAAGTGGATACTTGAGGAACACAGGGAGGAGCACATGAACCTTGCACGCTCATGGCCTGCAGCACTAACCAACCAAGATAAGTTGGAACGACGAGTAATGTTGGAGTCATTTTGGGAAGGCAGGTCCAGTAACGTTAGCGCTTTGCAAACATGGCTGTCATGGTGGGCAAGACATGAAGATCATATTTCCATGACAGAGATAATTGACTTGACAGAAGATGGTGTTGCGAATGTGCCTACCACTAACAACTCCGAAGTTGTTCATGCAAGAGCACGAAGAGCAAGGCTGACGAAGCGTGTTCCTTTGTTGGAGGCAACAATGTTAGATTTAACAGATGCTGTTTTCCAAAGTGCAAAGGTCAAGGCATCATTTGAAGGGAGATATTCAGGCACAGGTCCTTCCATGGAAACTCTTCTGAAACGTGCACAGCAGAAACTTTCAGCGGGAAAATCAGTGTCTCCAACAACTTTTGCAAATCTTGTTAGTGATGAAGAGCATCTTGCAAGTCCAGAGTTTGCCTCTACAACAAATGTTCGTGTTCGAACCGTTCGTCAACCGTCAACTGGGGACCATGGGATTGATGCTTCGTACACATAGACATGACACACAATATGCAGAACAAGTCATCCCAAATGCACGCAGGAAAAAACTCAAGTTTCAAGATGTCAATGTCACTGAAAGAGAGACGTTGATGACTCAGTGGGCCATCAGACGCATTGGGGAGGCAAGTCAGGTGAAATGTCTAGGTCTCACTCAGGACGGTAACAGCAAGTGTGGCAGACCCATAGGATATCCACATCGTGTACCGGCACCAGGATTTCACGGTAGACGGCAATATACAAATGCATTTGGGAACATTGAGTTCACTCATCAGATGTTATGGTTCTGCCCACGCGATTCTTGTTGCTTCAGACGACCATATGCAGGGATTCCTCCTGAGAGTATTCCAGAAGTTCCAGAGGTTTGGCCAGTTCAAAAAGGAACAAACTTGAATGCAAATGAGGTTGAAGCTCTTCTGAAAGCAGGATTCAAGTTGGAGGGATTTGAAGAAATGGTAGACGACAGTAGTAGCCGAATGGATCGAACACCATCACCACCAAGAGGAGAGGGAGCACATAGAGTACCAACATACCATGGACGGAGTGTGCGAACACCAACAAGAATGTCCAAGGAACATGAGAAACATTACAACCAGGCAAAGATTCTTCAAGGTCGGATCAACAACGTGGAGGTGGTTCAAAGAGGGAAGACTGAGGCCTTCATTGTCTCTGCAGGCATGCAATCTGCTAAGGTAACAATTTCTACTGTTCCGTCATGCACTTGTGCAACTTTTCAGAAAGCCAAGAACTGGAGCCCCTGCCAACACATGTATTTTGTGTACACTCATGTTCTTGGATTGGACCCAACGATTACTTACTTCTTACAGAGGCGGACCCTTACTCCAGCAGAAGTGCATCGGTTATTGGTTGATTGCAAGCGCAATGTCGAACCTGCGACTTTTAAGTAGTCGGTATAGTAAAGTCTAGTCGGCAAATAATTAGCGTTTTTCACTTGTTGGTCGGCATTTTATATTGAAAGTTAAAGATAATCTACTTGGCAGAATATTCTAGAATATTCCCGTTTATTTGACAGAATATTCCTGGATATTCGGGAATATGCGAAAAGCCCGTTGTACAAAGCCTGGTTTTTTGCCAATCCTCGTGTGAAACGACCCTTACTTGCTTATACAAGTGACTTTTAATCGTTAATGGATGGATAGGACATCTAATCCGCCCATCACGTTGTTCGTATGAAAAGTCATGGGATGACTTGGTAAGTATTTTGAAGTCGTAAATGTCACGTACCTATGCTAATAGACTGATCACGATGGGACATTTGGTCCGCGTATATGTGTTGTCCGTACGAAAAAGTCGTCCTGGTATATTCTGTGTTGTAAATTTAACGTACTCATCGTTGTTACTCCATGCAAGGCAAAGTGAGGAAAAGGCTTGCATAAATTGATATTTTCAGAATAATAATAATTATATAACTTATGTTATATATTATAATCTTCATTCAATCCCACAGTTGATTTTAGTTATAATGTTTTTTTTGTTTAATCACATCATTTATATAAATTTAATAATCACTAATATATTCTTAATATATGTTACTTTTGCTTCGATGACATGTGAAATTTCTTTTTTCTTGCAAAATTTATGCTTACATACAAATTAAAAATAAAGTTTTTAAATAAATATATTAGGTGTTTGACTAAAAATATAAGTAATTATGATATGAATCTCCAAGAAATTTTATGCACATAAGGTAATGACATTGGATGACTAATGACAATGGGTGCACATTAAACAATCTATGGAAACATATTGACACATATAGGTAAGTTACTCATTTTACCATGTCATCACTTATGTTAACCAGGTTGAAGTCCCAAGGAGTTCATTCTTTATATACAGTAACTGTCGTGTGTGTGCCGAGACTTAACCTTTGTATACATGTATTTTTTATTTAAAAAACCCCTATACATAAAGGAAAAAAAAAACTTTGCTCACTTCAAATATATGGAAGGATGAACAAACCGTCTTATGAACCCTTCCTTAAATTTACATCATCAAATAATTTTTCCTTGTT
The DNA here is from genome assembly GCA_003024785.1 of Selaginella tamariscina. Lineage (NCBI taxonomy): Eukaryota > Viridiplantae > Streptophyta > Lycopodiopsida > Selaginellales > Selaginellaceae > Selaginella > Selaginella tamariscina. Next base: position 61,352 of record PUQB01000776.1, on the reverse strand, counting down.
TTTTTTTAAGTTGTGCTTCAACATAATTCGTTAACGAGGAAAAAAATAATTAACACCAAACATTCAGAGACAACACAAAACCCGTATATATATAGAAAAACTTTAGCCCTTCTATACACGTACATCATATATTAGAACACTATAGTAAAGTACATCAGAATATTTCTTTTGTGAGTATAATTTACTATTTCACTTTTCATTAATAGGTGGTTAATTATTTTGATTAATTAAATTTTAATAAATTATTTATTTTATTAATTAATTTAATTTTTCATTTACTAATTATTTAAATTCAAGATGTACATGGCACGGTGGTAGCCGAATAATTGAGCAATTTTATTTAATTATACAATTATCATGCATAAAGTGGTAACACGTGTTTAATTTAATTTATAAGTTATATATAAATTATTATTAATTTTTCTTAAATAATCAGAATGAATGTAACATCTATGATCTCTAAAATTACAGATGGTACTGCCATCCGAGGAAGAAATTTTTTTTTCATATTTAAATCTTTTAAAAAATTTTAAAGTTCCATTCCTATTAGCAATTCATTTTTCTGTGGCTTGTCTGATCATAATCTTGCAGAAGCTACTACTTGTGGCTGTGCCATTCTCACTGGCACACACACATACACACATAATTAATGTTTATTACACCATCCAATCAGGTCTTTACTTAGGGCATTTCTCTGAAATGTTAAAAGAGATGCAAAGCATTTCACCGTTATCAATACTATAGATATATATATATGCACACACACATACATATATGTGTGTGTGCATATAAATACGGTTGTATGGCAATGTACTTGTTATAAAGGTTTTTTTTTGAAGATAATTTGGTATTTGCACTAAACTTCGAAGAGAACTACAAAAAAGATCAGCTATAAGTGCAGGCTTTGGAGTTGTCCAAAGGGTATATTCTTATATATATATGACACGTTTATACACATGCATGGGAGAATTTATAAGAGCTTTCTCACATTCTCAAGCAAACTAGAAGGGCTACGAAGTTAGGATGCCATGCGTATATACGCACGCATGCAACATACACACACAACCTGCTCGTATACTTCGAAATCATATGGAACATTTCAAGACCCGGGTAGTATGTTTTATCATTCTGCACAAAGATGCCTACTTTCACACCTGCACAATAAATATTAATTCACACACACACACAATTGCTGACATGAATAAGTGTACTGTACATGTTGTTTAGACGCAGATTGTTATATAACTACTATCGTTGTATGGTTAAAGAATTAAGTGATTATAAGTATCATGGCTATACAATTATATTAAAATGATTCTTTTTAAAATTCAATATTACTAATTTTAAAAAAAGCCCTTAACTGTGGTTAAATAAAAATTATTCACTAATAATTTAGTTTTTTAATTTAATTAACCATTCTAATATAAAATACAACAGTATAATGTGACATTTTTGAATTTATCAGGACCCGTTAATGAAAAGTGAGTCTTATTTTTATAGTTAAGGATTTGTTTTTCGTGTCACCTACCAGCCACATCACCTGTTTACCATGTCACTTTTAACCACGTCACCTCCATCTGCCACGTCACCTCTGTCCTGCCTGTTTACCTTTATGCTCTCCACGCTACATCCAGGACGCATCACCTCAGACAGGGATTGTCACCGCCAACATATCGATACCTGCATACTCCCACCAGCCGTCCAACAGCTGGAAACCACTACTCTTCATACACTCGATACTCTCTTAGATCGCACGTAGCCCGTGCCTCTTCATACAATGGCGTGACCAGAGACACCAACGCTATAGTGTCAGATGTAGGTTCCACCTTCATCCTTGAAACACTTTTGCATTTCTGGCCCGCCATCATAGACGTACATCATATAGACGAATTTAAGATGTGAACTCCCCGGGATTGCACACTATAAATACGATCTTTTAAAATTATACCCCTAACCTTATATATCCCTATTGCTCTCTAAGAAAGGAGAGAGTTCATCACGCAAAAACTTTCTGCTCAAATCTCTTTGAACCTAACTCCTTATTTCACCTTCACAAAACCCATGACCTCTCCCCTTTCTTCTTGCAGCAATGGCACAACTAGGTCACGCTTCATGTCCATCTCTAAATCCTCTCCAAAATGCCCTAGCCACAAACAGATTGTATGGAACTACCAGCTCTAAATAATACCCCTCAACTACCAGTTCTAAATAATATCCCCTCTAGCGTACATATATGTATGAAAAAAACAACTCAAAAACGTACACGCTCTTCATGATGCACAGTTACTAACGAGTGTCTGTTACGACCCGTATAACGAATCAAAGAATATTCCCCCAAAAGGTATAAGTTAGAATATTCCTAAAGAGCTATACCTAGATCTAAGAGAATTAAGGGCACACTATTATGGGAAGCCTTTTTGGAGAGCAGCATGTGGAGACTAGAGACAGCTCGGGGGAGGTCGGGTGGTTTGTGAGGGTCTCTAGTTTGTACGTAGTGGTGCCTAACAATTGGTATCGGAGCAAGGTTCGAGATGAGTGCCTGGTGGGAAGGGATAATACCACCTGTGTGGAGACGTTGGACACTAAAAGGCAAATTGTCCAAGGAGAAGCAAGTTTAAGGGCAAAAGTTTCAATGGCAGCAAGACAAGTAACACCTAAGAAGCTTTAGAGATGGAGCGTGGAGAGGAGCACAAAGGAGACTTCTCTAAACCACAAGGTAAATTTCTATTTGTTCTTGCTCAATAGGTAAACTACATGGCACGGGAGGAGCACACACACGTGCTATTGTGGTGGAGGGACGACTTGGTGAGCGTCCAGTGCGAGTCCTTGTGGATAGCATGAGTAGCGATAACTTTGTGTCAACAAAGTTAGTGGAGGAGTGCAGCTTGCCCAAAGACTGTGCCTCAATATGAATTTGAAGGCTCAGCTATCACACAGAGCTATAGTGCTTGTGTGGAGGAGTTACAGCTGGAGGTTGGCAAAACCCAGCTGGTGGAGCTTGCACGAAGAGCCTCAATACGAGATTGAGGGCTCAGCTATCACACAGAGCTACATTGCTTGTGTGGAGGAGTTACAGCTGGAGGTTGGCAAAACCCAGCTGGTGGAGCTGCGAAGAGCCTCAATACGAGATTGAGGGCTCAGCTATCACACAGAGCTACATGCTTGTGTGGAGGAGTTACAGCTGTAGGTTGGCAAAACCCAGCTGGTGGATGCACGAAAAGCCTCAATACGAGATTGAGGGCTCAGCTATCACACAGAGCTACAGTGCTTGTGTGGAGGAGTTACAGCTGTAGGTTGGCAAAACCCAGCTGGTGGAGCACGAAGACTGTGCCTCAATACGAGATTGAGGGCTCAGCTATCACACAGAGCTACAGTGCTTGTGTGGAGGAGTTACAGCTGTAGGTTGGCAAAACCCAGCTGGTGGAGCTGAACGAAGACTGCCTCAATACGAGATTGAGGGCTTAGTTGTCACATAGAGCTAAATTGCTTGTGTGGAGGAGTTACAGCTAAGGTTGGCAAAACCCAGCTGGTGGAGACTTTCTTTCTTGCGAAGCTAGTGCGTGTGGATCCTAAGATCTAGTGGAGCACCAAGCACATGAAGCTTGAGTATAGTGAAGTGAAAGACACTTGGTTTGGAACAAAGCTTGAGTCTCCAAACAAGTTCTTTTACTGTCACCTTGAGCAAAGCTGTTGTGCGAGGAGTTTGCTGACGTCTTCCCTCCTGAGCTACCTCATGGCTACCACATGCAAGAGGTGTGGAGCTGGAATAGGGTACGAAAGCCATTTACCGTAAGCCATTCCGACTGAGCCATGCTAAGGAGCAAGAGGTTAAGAGACAAGTGATGGAGCTATTGGAATATGGCTTCATACAACTGAGCAAGTCTCCATTTGGTGCACCAGTATTGCTTGTCAGGAAGAAAATGGCACCATGAGGATGTGCATAGACTACAGAGCTCTCAACAAGCAAACAGTGAAGGACAATGCCCATGCCATGTGTGGATACTATCATGGATCATCTCGGTGGAGCCAGAGTGTTCACCAAGATAGTTGGGCATTTCAGTTCACTGTTATGCCATTCGGCTTAACAAATGCCCCAGTCACATTCACTCGGTTGACGACTGAGGTGTTTGGTGACTACTTGCACGACTTTGTGGAGATCTTCCTCAACGATATTCTTATTTACAGTAAGAATATGAAGGAGCATGTGCAGCATTTGCGAAGAGTTCTTCAGTTGTTGAGGGAGAACAAGCTCTATGCAAAGAAGAGCAAATGTGCATTTGCTCAGTGCAAAGTGGAGTATTTGGGTCACATTGTGACGCCAAGTGGAGTGAAGACTGATCCACAGAAGGTGGCAGTGGTGGAGCAATGGCTTCCTAGCAATGCAGAAGAGTTACGGAGTTTCTTGGGCATGGCTGGTTATTACCGGCGGTATGTCAAGGATTATGCCAAGAAAGCTTCTCCGTTAACTAGGTTGCTGAGGAAGGACGTTCCCTTTGCATGAAGTGCTTCAGAGAAGAGCAGTTTCCAAGCTTTGAAACAAGCTTTGGTACGTGCACTAGTTTTATGTATTGCAGATCCCTCTAAGCCTTATGAGGTATCGTGTGATGCAAGTGGAGTGGCCATTGGAGTTGTACTTATGCAAGAGGGAAGGCCTATTGCTTATAAGAGTCGTACTTGAATCCTGTAGAGCAACAATACTCAACGTATGAGCAAGAACTACTGGCTATTGTTAATGCATTATGAGTTTGGAGGCACTATCTTTATGGTGCAAGTTTCAAAGTGTTTACAGATCACAAGACTTTGGTGTATCTGTTCAAACAGAAAGAGTTAAACTCTCAGCAAGCTCGCTGGATGGTTAAGCTCATGGAGTTTGGCAAATTTCCTATTGAGCATTGAAAGGCTAACGTGGTGGTAATGCTTTGTCACGCGTTAGGAGAGCCACAGTGGTTAGAGAATTCCAAACACGCTTATGTAATGCATTAACAAGGACGGTCAGTGAGTTTAGCCAGGTAGTTCAACATGCTCAAGCACAAGACGCTGAGGTGCAGGAGCTCAGAGGACAGCTAGAGCCACCATTCTCATTTTAGGATGGAGTTTTGTACTACAATGGCCGTGTGTATCTTCCTCGTGTGGACCATTTGATCAACCAGGTACTATATTTCCATCATGATCACCCGGAGGCTGGTCATTTTGGGGGAGGAAAACGTATGAGTTGATCAAGAGAAGGTTCTATTGGAGGAATATGAAAGCTAATATCATAGAGTACTACAGGACTTGTGACAAGTGTCAGCAAGTAAAGGTGCCCAGGGAAAAACCAAGTGGGCTATTAGTACCATTGCCTATTCCAGACAGGCATGGGGCAGTATCTCTATGGACTTTGTCACCATTTGCCAAGGACACAGTGGCATTGGAATGAGTCCATATTATGCTATGTTTGGACGGCATTCCAAGACAGCTTTTGAGCTGGGTTTAGCAAGTAAGAAAGCTCAAGGCAACATGGATGAGGAAGCTAAAGATCTGAGTGTTGAGCTTAGAAACATTCAGAGTTTGTGCAAGAAGAACTTACAAGTAGCTCAGAGCCGAGCTATCAAGTTTGTTAATGAGCACAGAAGCTTCCAAGAGTTCCAGGTGGGAGATTATGTATATCTCTGAGTGGTATTTGCCACACATGTAAGGCGGAACACTATTGTGGCCTTACGGAAGGGACACAATGATAAGTTGTCTCCTAGGTACTCAGGTCCTTATGAGATTCTGGAGCGTATCGATAAGGTGGCATATCGACTACGGCTGCCAGAAGGAGTGAGGGTGCACCCAGTGTTTCATGTTAGCCAGTTAAAGAGAGTACTCACAAGGAACAAGTCCCGGGTAGATTCTTTGTGGATGTACGAGCTAATGATACAGGACCAGTTGAGTAAGTTATACTGCCCTTGAGGACAAGGACTTGCTAATGGGGGGAGGATTGTTACGACCCGTATAACGAATCAAAGAATATTCCCCAAAAGGTATAAGCTAGAATATTCCTAAAGAGCTATACCTAGATCTAAGAGAATTAAGGGCACACTATTATGGAAGCCTTTTTGGAGAGCAGCATGTGGAGACTAGAGACAGCTCGGGGAGGTCGGGTGGTATTTGAGGGTCTCTAGATTGTACGTAGAGGTGCCTAACAGTGTCTCACCTGAGAATAGACTTGTAATAATGTATTAATGTGGAGTATGTTCGGTGATTTCTATAAAGTTCAAAACATTTTTGATTATGTAACTATTGTAAATGATCATGAATTCACGTTGGATCATAATATTTATACAACAACATATTATAACGATAAATATTATAAAATAAAAAACTAATATTAGAGTGAGGGTGACAAACTTGTATAATACATGGTGTTTGAGTATATATAATTAATAATGAGATACAGGGTTTTTGGGTATATGGGTATAAGAGTTTTATTCTAACCATAAACACTATGTAAAATATAGATAAGAACTGGTTATAGACTTGAAACAATCTTTATATAATTATAATGTATATGTATGTATGCATATTTTCAATGTATGCACATGTATATATATCAAATTATAAAAACCATGAAAAATGTATGCTAGTAACAAATGTAAAAGTATAAGTTAGCATAATAGCTTATAAAATGAAAGTTATTATTGAACCTTTATACTTTATTTAAACACATTAATTTTATAAAGACATTAAAGTTAACATTTCAATTCTGGATCATATATATAATAATTATAATTGTGAAAACATCTCTATTAATTTATAATAATAAAGAAGAATTTGGAAAATGTAAATATATGTTTAAAAAAGTAAGCATTATATTCAATTAAACTAGTTGGGGATATTCCTACTCATGTTACATTGAGGACAATGTGGCAGAGAATCATGCAGACATATAAAATATCAAATAATAATTATAGGCATTTATAATCAATGAAGTATTGACATACAAGTTTTATAGATAAAAAATTTCATTTATACAAGTATATGACAGATGTGCTCTGGTTTTATCTAAAGGGAAACTACTTCCCAAGATTCTCATATCTCTTGTAAAAGCTCCTTACATCCTTCTTAACCTGCTCCTGATCTTTCAGTAGCTCCTCTAAAAGAGTGTTAGCCCTTGCATTCACTTCTCCTTGTGTCATTCTAAGTTCACTTTCTGGTTAGGACATGCATTTTTCAACTTCCTCTGGAGCATGTCCGTCTCTTGTATACCTTTCTTAGTTTCTTTATAACCCACTTGAGAAGCTCCACTTGCACCTCCAGGTTACTCATTTTTTCTCGTAATTCCTGCATCTCTTTTCAAAGTTACTAAGTGGGATGAGAATCGGGTTGAGTAATCCTTTTTAGCAGGTACACACACAAGCTCTGTGTTTAGAATTCCATTCGGATCTGGCTCTTGTACCATTGGCTTTAGCTAGGTCCATATTTCCCTTCTTGGAAGTACCCTGCACATTAGAAGTACTCTTATCTCAACGTTCTTCTTCATGCACCTTATAAGTACCCTCGTCCTTGAATTTACGTCTGCGTTTTTGAGAACCACCTTCACGTGTAGAAATGTTTTTTCTTTTGTAACTAAGTACATGCTCTTTCTCCTGTATTTCCATGCTCCTGCACATCCTGATGAACTTTGCATGTAAATCTGGGAACTGACTGAAGCAATCCGATATCTTCTGCACAGTCGCTTCCTTGCGCAATCCTTTGTCTTTCAGTGCATAGAACAACTTCATTACTTTGCTGCCAGCCTCCGGCCTCTAATTGTTCCTTAACGGCAACAAGGAACTGATGTAGACCGTCTTCGTCTGTCTCTGTCTCATTGTCGTCTGCTTCATCTTCCTCATCCGACTCATCTATCTCAAATGATAGATGTGTTCAGTTACAATCTCAATGAAATCCCAATGCAGTTCCTTGAATGGCCAAAGCAAATCTGAGATTTCCTGTACAATTTCATCCTCAGTTTCTTTCTTCAATCTGCAAAACAACTCTATAACCTGCTTGCTAACCTCTCGCGGTAGCTGTTTTGAACTTCACAGATCAGTTCATACTTCTTCTGGAGATCGTCTTTGTCTTTCTTTAATAAAATCTCTACACTATGTTGGAGTTCCCATGCAGATTCGACATCCTTCTTCTTAGACATGTTTAGATGCCTGTTTATCTGAATAGAATGTATATATGGAGCGATCTACAGCGAATTCTAAGTCCTCTCTAAATCACATAAAAAAACCATCAACATATCCTCACAAGATCTCAAGGGGAATTTGAATACCCTAGGATAAACACCTCACTTGCGAAAGCCAATCTTATGGCACAAACAACTAAACCTCATGTAGATCATTTTAATGGCGTGGATTAATTATCTTTCTCATATAATATATATTCCATTAGTAATATAGTTTATTATTTAAATAATCTTATATTTAGAATTTCTATAAATTCGCTTGTATGTACACATATACATGTACTATAAAATTTTGGTACAGTTAATTATGTTTAAATTTATCGCCTGTTCTAAATGTTGACCAGTCATTTTTTAAATTGTTTTCTAATATGCCAACAGTGCACATAATAAATAGCAGAGTATTTAGTGACCAATATTACTCACGTTATTCAACATGGTAACCAATTTTATAGTGAATAAATGGTGATCAACACTAATCTTGTGTATTAATCTATTAATCAATTTTGCTCTTAAACTAAAAACTTATTTAAGTAAATAAATAGTGACCAACACTGATTTTGTACATTATCGTGGTAATTAACTTTGCTCTTGAACAAAAAACTTATGAATAACATAATTACTTAGTGACCAACATTGTTGGTGTAATTCATACATAGTGGCTAACTTTGCTCTTGAATAAGACAAGATAATAATCAAAATTGCTCATAAACTTTAAAACGATGACCAACTTTGCTCTTGCTCATCATGTACACTAGATTGGTGAATAACAATGCTCAACAAGTAATTAGTTTTAGTTTTAATATTATTCTTTTTCCGGGTGTGCATCCACAAGGTTGAAGATTAATCCCTAAGTATACGGATATAGTCATAAGTGATGATAGCCATTGTGTCCCTTATATAAAATATACAAATTTGATTGTCAATAATTTATTAATTTTCTTTTTAATTAATTTAACATAATTTAAATTCATTCTATATACACTTTGTTTAACCGATTGACATTTCAACAATAATTGAATGGTGTGTAGCTCAAGAAGTATTCTTTTTAGGTTTTATAAAACCATGCAAATACATCTTTATACATTTGAAAAACAATTTGATCCTTTATCTCTAAAATTAACATATAATCCTTGAATTGGTCATTATCTTAGGTTTCTTTTTATACTTACATTGATTATTAAAGAATTAATGGTATAGATATGAGTATAATTCGCAGGTTATTTTTGTAAATTAATTTCATAAGAAACAAATTTATAGAACTTTTTATGTAATTTTAATTTATCATTTTCATGTTTCTTTTAGAAGATATTTTCTCTCCTTCACAATTGCATATAAATCAATCATTCCAAGAACTTTCAATCACGATATATTTTTAAAATTTCTCTACTTCTTAATCATCCAACCCTTGCATATAATCATAACTTTTCAATACAATTCATCTATCCTTCTTTACTAGATAATACCTAGTATGATTGTGGATATTAACCATTGTATCACCTTATCCTAATGTTATTTTTCCTAAGTCCTAATCCTACACAATTTAGGTAGTTTTGAGCCAAGATCAACCCAACATCATAATACATGTTGTATCATGTCCTTCCATTTAGAAAACTATCAAAGAAATTTTATACTTAAGTCCATTCTTCAATATAATAATTGATCTTACTATATCAAATGACTTTACACTTCATTGATCATCCATTTAAAGATTAAATGAAACATGTTTTATGAGTCCTAAACTCATTTCTTTACATTCATTTTCTTCAATAAATTTTAATCTTGAGATTTAATTAATTAACATTTTTTTTAATTTGTTCCTTCTTACATATATTTGATAAAAAGAACCTGTCCATCATAATCACCTTCATACTCCACTTTCTTATCCACTTTACAAACTTTTATATTCCTCATTTGAAGGTAATGGCTTTTGAACCATATTCAATGCGTTTAATACTTGATTTCTTATATAAGCAACTTGAATCAATTATCTAAGCATAACTTTAACTTCCTAATTTATAATTTGTTAATACATTTGTTCCATTATCTTATCGGTGGAGATTAAAAATATTTTTTATCTATATATATAACATATGATATAGAATTATTTAATTCATTACTATTCTTGATCAGAATTATGGTTGACCTTGATAAGGTCTTCCTTCTTTTTTATATTGTATGTCATTTCTCTCTTTATAAAGTTTATCTATCAGAGTTTTAACCCAGAGGGCTAACACGTGGCAACACGTGGTCGCCAAGTGGCCTTCTAGCATCAATTCCATGTGTGAGCAACGTTAAGTCTTCTAAGATGACCATAAGAATCTTATTCAGATGCTTAGTTAAACAGAAGACTTAGAAGTCCTACCCTAAAGTCCCCTAGAATGACCATCCCCGAACCCTAGAGGATATCTCAAGTAAACTTTAGGATCCTATCCCTGTAGACCTAGACATGCTCATGCCCTAACCCCACAAAGGAGATGTGTCTCACACATGCCCCATGGCAGAGCTAAGGCATCGTCACTTACCCCTTGAAGAATCACCCTCATCTGGGAGAACATCCCCTTAGGGCGACAAGGGGTACCTTGAACCACAACTAACCCTTAAGGGTTTGAGTAGTGAGGGCCGTAAGCAAACACCAAATGTTTTGCTAAGCAAACTCCCTAAGGCTAGGTTTATATAACCCTAAGTACATGACCTTGCGAGTGTCTCATGATAGGGCTTCTGCTAATGAGCTTAGGTTGTTCAATCCTTAGATCCTAAGGAGAACACCCCCTAGCCAAGTGTGCTAAAGCACACCTAGTTACGAGACCTAACTTCCCTTGAGTAGATGCCCAAGGCTTAGCACCCTAGTGTAAGCACAAGCATGTATGTTTACTAGAGTATCCGATCCCTTGGCGACAAACCCATGACACGACCCCAAAGGGCGTGCCTTGGGTATTGTATCGTGTGACATCTAACCAAGTGTCACATCTCCATGTGACACTGCCTTTCACGATGTAGGCTATCATACCATAGCCCTTAGATTCAACAGTTGCACCAAGTGCCACAAACATGGCTCATAAATGCCAACTTTAGAACCCCTTAGTGAACCCTTAGGAATTGAGTAATGTGAACATGTCAAAAAAATCCCATGCCCACAGTTGAACAAAGACACAAATCTGCCTTGCTTGGCCATGAGTGCTACACTTAGCTTGACATGGAGGAGGAGGCTAGAGACAAGCCTTAACCTCTACCTCTTGGAACGTGCATTCCAACAAGACCTCTTAGGCATGGATTTGCCAACGTTAAGGGTAAGCTACTTCGAAGGTGGGATGTACCCTGTCATCTGGAAGTTAGGGCGGCACAACAAAGGGTTGTGCCTTGACGACACAAGCTAGAGCTTGCACCAAGAGAAGAGTAACGAGCTCATTCATGAATATAGAAACCCTCACTCCTACATACTTTACCTTATTTTATGTGATGGAGCCCCCTCTCCCCTCTTTTCCTGTATGTGTAGTGGGATGGCACAGAATGCCAACCCCTTAGTTAATGAGAGAGTTTTGCACACTAACCCCTACCCCTAAACCTACCCAAAGGGGGTGGGGGTTTTAGGGCGTGGGTTAGGGCAACCCTAGGGGTGTTCCTAACCTATTTAACATGCCAAACTATCTTAACTAGGATATCAAAATCGAGGGTGGGTTTTCTAGAAGGTAAGTGTTACCTTCGCTTAGAGTTTCTCGCGACATCTAAAGATAGCTGGCTGGACTACCCTAAACACCTAAGTGCACTAAGCGGGGCTGTTTTTCACTACATCTAGGGTCCGTCAACATAATATAATAGGTAACAACAATCAATTTCTAAAGTAAAGGGTCGAGTCATAATAAAAACTATGACACACTCCCTGCCTTTGAAAATGTTAACATCTTCGTTAACGTCTAACTCCAAAACTAGATAATGTTATAAAAAACTAACCAAACTATATGCGGAGTCAGTCAAAAGTTCACATAAGTTCTATTATCCCCCTTGCATTATGCGAAACCAAGTACTTTAAAACTGTTATTCACTAAGTCGTAAACTTAGTTGCCAAGGCACCACCTACGACATGAAGTCACTTGGAGACCTTTTGCATGTCTGTAAAGTCTGTCACTCGACGCACACAACATAGTAATTAATTCTTTATTTAACTAGAATTTATATTGGAGGCCTCTAGTTAGTGTTGTTGCTGGCCCCTTTGTTAATAAGAAATAAAGGCTTGCTTTATTTTTTAATATTAAACATTGTTGACGACCTCTATCGTCTAGCACATAACAAGCATTTTGAGTTAATTTCAAATGCTTAACCAAACGCCTTCACGTTTCTCCAATTGTTCCACATTTCCATATGTCATAGTATTATAGCCTCACTTTTCTGTATCCCTCAGTGTTTCTCATTACCCCTTTACATAAGGTCTGCTATTATACCTATCCCTCGTTAGTATATAGCTACGCCAGATTAAGTATGAAACTTTTATCAAAATCAAGCTCTTTTCTGATACAAGAGTACTATTCATAAAACCTTGTTCTTTGTAAACATGTCAATCTGGCCATAGGCGATCATAGAGGCGGGTGGCTGTACAATGTATACAACAAGGTCATGCCAACATGCTAATTGCTATCCACTTGGTATGTTATTAACATAAATTTATTCCCGATAGGAATCATTTTAGTCAAATCCTCAACAAAGTGTGATAACACTGTCATTTGTCTTTCGTAACCAAATTGTACTCTTTAATAACACCGACCAGTTTAGGGAATAGATAAGCTAACATACCATTTGTATAAACCAATGTGGAAATTAGGAAATTCAACCCATTTTTTAGTGTTTCAAACAACAATCTTTAGATAGCACATGTATTAACTAATACTCTCATTGTAGTCATTCCCCAAAGAGCACATCATACTAGATGCTGTTCAATAATACTCTTTATCTCACTAAGTTTAAAAATACCAAAATTTCAAAACTTAGTTTCTACGATAAGAGTCTCTTTGAACTCAGAATAATGCACGCCGCTATAACATTATATCTATTTTCAACTCTTAAAATGATTAAAATAAATGTTCACCAACACAATACCGAAGTATAAACTTTTCACTAATTCAAGTAATTAGTGTTTCTGAGATGAAGTTTTAGAAAATGCATAAGAGCAAGGTCACCAATAATAAATTAAGGAGGTGGCCGATCCTTAATCTTTAATCCATAAACAATTACAATTTCGATATTAATACTCTTGAATGGATATCGATCGTTTTAACGTTCAAATCCTAAGTATACCAACTAGTTGTTACACTAATGGATATAACCTTATAATCATATCAATTATCGAAATGTTACAATTATAATACAGATATGGTTTTAGTTTACATGAACTGAATTTCAGTTTTGAGATGAAAATAATATTGTTATGACAGTATTTTGAGGAACTGTTCAGAGACTAAGAGGAATCATGAACTAATGTTTGGTTCATCTAACTAATTTAGTAAAATATCAACTTCTACATAAATGTTATCATAACACTAAAGTGTCATATTAATTTCATATTTCAGTCGTATTCATAATTCAACAGATTTCTCTAAACATGAATAAGATATTTAGTTCAACACGTTGAATTAAGATACATATCCATTAAACACCTAGTAATTCATAAAGTACCACATTGCTCTTTAAGCAGCTTATTGAGAAATGCTTCATTTCTCAATTAACTTGAAAATACACTAAGGTAGTGCTTACCAAAGTGTCGAACTCAAGTTTACTTGAGTCTTTATATTTTATAATTATGACCACTTCATGTGATCATAACCAAGTTCTAATATGGAGCATTCCAAACTCAATATTGAAGAGATATCATACTATGCTTTGATAAGTCATTTATAACCAATCTTAAAAAGATTATCACAAATACTTCCAAAGTCTAGAATATAAATATCTTAACAAATGAGGTGATAGGAAATCTCATATTTTCGTATCGAATATTGAACCATACGCAGGAACCATGAACTATGATCATCAAGAAGGAACACTAACTTCTTGAGTTAATTACAAAACTCGATATTGTACTTTCACGAATGTTAAAGTAAACTTAAGGAACACCATCAGACCTGAGATAGAACCGACAACTAACCCAAAGAATACAATTAAACCTTGAGTCAAGAATAATTCTATTTTTTAATATTCTGAAGGATTGAAGATACATACTTTATTTGTTATTTAAGTGCCCACATTTGCGACCATGATGTAGAGTCAAGAAACCATCTTTTAAATAATCATATTTGACTTTAAAATGAAATCGATATTGAAAACCAATACCAATTCTCATCGAATATCAACTCTCTGAGGAGGTACATGCATTTAAACTTATAATGGAAATCCAATTGTTACTCGTTATTGATAGTTTCCAACATAATACAACTGTTACTAGCTCATTGATAGTTCCCAATATAATACAACTGTTACTAGCTCATCGATAGTTCCCAACATAATCATTTTCACAACACATATAGTTTAGGGCTCAAAATAGAGTACCTAGGGTTTAGGGAACGAATTAAGGGCTAGGTTCATAAATAAAGTACATAGGGATTAAATTAGGGCTCTTGGCTTAAAATATAATACATAGGGTTTAGGGAACGTCTTTAGGGTTTAGGTGCTAGAATAAAGTAGGGTTTAGGGCTTAAACTGCGGCTTTAGGGTTTAGGTTGGTCTAAATTAGGGTTGAGGACTTAAAAAATAGGGGCACGGCTTTAGGGTTTAGGTTCTAAAATAAGTACATGGTTTAGGGCTCACAATAAACAACATTTTATGTGATGTTGAGAGTGGGATTCGAACCCACGCCCTTGCGGACCAGAACCTTAATCTGGCGCCTTAGACCAACTCGGCCATCTCGACCCTGCCCCGAGTGTTCCGACCTCTGGGTTACTTGAGGTGCAGCCATGGCACTACGTATAGGGTTTAGCGTCTCCGGCCTAGGGCTTTTGCTTCAATGGGCCTGCGGGCTGAGATGCCCTTTGCGGGACCATTTAGGTCTCATGCTGTGCCAATTGTCCTTCTAGGACTTTTCGTTGGTTGGGAATCCCAAATTGCGAGGTGCCATGGAATCCGTTTCCAAGCCTATGCCGGGGAGTGGTGGGCACTTGGTCTAGTGGTATGATTCTCGCTTAGGGTGCAAGAGGTCCTGAGTTCAATTCTCGGAGTGCCCCTAAACAATTGATTGTTCTGAACCGTTAAATAAATCGTGGCAGCGTACATCAATCAATTTGTGCAATGACCTTCAATTGTATAGAGTGGATAACATAATCTTATACTCTTTAATTCATAAAATACCTTTCCAATTTACTTATTGTATATATTACTAACACGTATATGTATACTTTATTTGGAATTAGGGTTTACTGTTCATAAATAGTTATACCTTCGGTTTAAACCTAAATTCTCAATCCTTGCCCTACGTCATCGCATCCTCTTTCTTCCTTGGCATGCAAAGGGCTCTTGCGCTCGTGGCTGTGGTTTAGTGGTGAGAATTCCACGTTGTGGCCGTGGAGACCTGGGCTCGAATCCCAGCAGCCACACTCCCTCACTTTTGCCCTCTCATGAATCTCCTTCACGCTCCCATGGAGGAGTTGCCGCTTCACTCCCATCGCACTACCCCCGGAACACGATCGTGCATGGTCGATGTAGTATAGTGGTGAGTATTTCCGCCTGTAGTATAGTGGTGAGTAATTTCGCCTGTCACGCAGACGACCCGGGTTCGATCCCCAGCATCGGCGCTCAACCCTAAATTGCGGCCGGCTTGCTCCTCACCCTAACCTCCCACCCCAAACTGTGCACCCGTGGGGATGTAGCTCAGATGGTAGAGCACTCGCTTAGCATGCGAGAGGTATTGGGATCGATACCCAACTTCTCCAACATTATCTTAAGCACTTAGCCCAGGACGCTTTTGGACGGAAGCGGGCAAGGGAGAGGAAGTTGTCCCCCTGCTTTTTGACCTGTGGACTCAACTGTGGTTCGATTTCCACAAGGCATGGGCGCAACGGTTTGGGTCTCCATCGAAATTAGATATGTGATGTTGATCTCGTGCTTTGTTTTGAGTTTGAGGCTGCATCGGAAAGAAATAATACAGGATGTTGGGTCGATGCAATTTGCAAACCTCTGAGGTTGAGGCCTAGAAGAGAAGAAACGGTTTGGGTCTCCATCGAAATTAGATATTTGATGTTGATCTCGTGCTTTGTTTTGAGTTTGATAGCTCCGTCGAAGAAATAGATTTGCGATGCTGGATGGATGCAATTTATGCAAACCTCTGAGGTTGAGGCTCGGAAGAAGAAGAGGGGTGGAGATGTTGGGCATCGATCCAATGCCTCCCATGCGAACGGGTGCTCTACCATATGAGATACACCCCCGCAGTCCTTCCGTCATGGGTTCGCCCTAGTTGGGTGTCACCGTGCGTGGCACTTCCAGTCGGGTCAGAACACCTCTTGAATGGCTCGAGCGCGTCAATAGTCCAACGGTTAGGATAATTGCCTTTTAAGCAATAGACCTGGGTTCGACTCCCAGTTGACGCATCACGGCGGCTTTAGGGTCTAAATGGGATTAAGTTATAGGGTTTAGGGTCTCAAAATAAAGTAGCTAGGGTTTAGGGAACAGAATGAGGGTTAGGTTCTAAAATAAAGTACATAGGATTAAATTAGGGATTTTGGCTTAGTATAGTATATGGGTTTAGGGAACGACTTTAGGGTTTAGGTGCTAGAATAAAGTAGGGTTAGGGCACGGGTTAGGGTTATGTTAAGAGCGCATGGTCTAATAGGGTTTAGGACTTAAAAAATAGGGGCTTCAGGGCCTAAATGGGATTAAATTATAGTGTTTAGGGCTCAAATAGAGTACCTAGGGTTTAGGGAACGATTAAGGGCTAGGTTCATAAATAAAATACATATGGATTAAATTAGGGTTTAGGGTTTAGGGTTTAGGGAACGACTTTAGGGTTTAGGTGCTAGAATAAAGTAGGGTTTAGGGCTTAAACTGCGGCTTTAGGGTTAGGTTGGTCTAAATTAGGGTTGAGGACTTAAAAAATAGGGGGCACGGCTTTAGGGTTTAGGTTCTAAAATAAAGTACATGGTTTAGGGCTCACAATAAACAACATTTTATGTGATGTCGAGAGTGGGATTCGAACCCACGCCTTGTGGACCAGAACCTTAATCTGGTGCCTTAGACCAACTCGGCCATCTCGACCCTGCCCCCGAGTGTTCCGACCTCTGGGTTACTTGAGGTGCAGCCATGGCACTAGGTATAGGGTTTAGCGTCTCCGGCCTAGGGCTTTTGCTTCAATGGGCCTGCGGGCTGAGATGCCCTTTGCGGGACCATTTAGGTCTCATGCTGTGCCAATCGTCCTCCTAGGACTTTTCGTAGGTTGGGAATCCCAAATTGCGAGGTGCCATGGAATCCGTTTCCAAGCCTGTGCCGGGGAGTGGTGGGCACTTGGTCTAGTGGTATGATTCTCGCTTAGGGTGTGAGAGTCCCGAGTTCAATTCTCGGAGTGCCCCTAAACAATTGATTGTTGGACTGTTAAATAAATCGTGGCGGCGTACATCAATCAATTTGTGCAATGACCTTTAATTGTATAGAGTGGATAAACATAATCTTATACTCTTTAATTTCATAAATACCTTTCCAATTTACTTATTGTATATTTACTAACACGTTATGAAGGAATGTTTAAAGTTTATTCATGGGGCTAAATACAAGTGTACATAAAACATCCCAACGGATTTATATAAACCTACTCTTATTCATCCTCTAAACCCAAGCATCGCTGAGTGTTCGAAGAAGAAAGTAATCGATTCAGACCTTACGGGTCTAGTCTCTTCGCCCGGATACTGTCTCGAGCTTTAATCTCCAAACCACAGCTCACAAGCACACCAAAGAAAAACAAAACACAAACAAACGAGGCCAAACCAATCGCAGCAGATGCCCAAAGTAGCTCCATGACAACCATATAGCATACCACATACAAATCCACCAAAATCACACAAAAATGCCCAATACGCATCAGAATGACCACTATTGCAAACAACCAAACTCTTCGTAAAAGAACCATCGCTGCAGTGCCCTCTTAAAAGATACCCATTAAACCTTAGAGCAATCCCTAGCAAACTGTATAGCAATGCCTATCAAAGAAGAGTAACACCGTAAAGCACACCAAAGCAACAAGCAAACGCACAAACAAACGAGGTGAAACCAATTTGCAGCAGATGCCCAAAGTAGCTCCATGACACCACTTGTATACTTTATTTGGAATTAGGGTTACTGTTCATAAATAGTTAACCTTCGGTTTAAACCTAAATTCTCAATCCTTGCCCTACGTCATCGCATCCTCTTCTTCCTTGGCATGCAAGGGCTCTTGCGCTCGTGGCTGTGGTTTAGTGGTGAGAATTCCATGTTGTGACCGTGGAGACCTGGGCTCAACTCAACAGCCACACTCCTCACTTTTGCCCTCTCATGAATCTCCTTCCCGCTCCATGGAGGAGTTGCCGCTTCACAAAACCCTAAACCCTAAACCAGCCCACTTACTCACTTAGGTAAACAGGGGGGGGTCCGTCACATAAATAAGGTAGAGTATATGTAGTGACCCTAAACCCTAAACCCTAAACCAGCCCACTTACTCACTTAGGTAAACAGGGGGGGGGTCCGTCACATAAATAAGGTAAGTTATAGTGTAAGTGACCCTAAACCCTAAACCTAAACCCCACTTACTCACTTAGGTAAACAGGGGGGGGTCCGTCACATAAATAAGGTAAAGTATATGTAGTGAGGCTTAAGGTAAAGTATATGTAGTGAGGCTTCCTAGGTTCAAAAGAGGGCTTCGTTAAGGTAGAGTATATGTAGTGAGGCTTCCTAGGTTCAAAAGAGAGCTCGTTTAACTCCTGCTACCGGTGCAAGCTAAGCTTGTGTCGTCAAGGTGCAACCCTCTGTTGTGCTGCCCAAACTCCACACGACAGGGGTACAACCCACCTAGGGTTAGACTATCCTTATCGTTGGCAGGATCTTGCCTTTGAGATAGGGGCACGTCACTCTAAGGGGTTAGTCAGATTCCTTGGTTCGAAAACCTGCTCGCAAGCTCCAAGGCATTGCCCGAGTTCATGTTCCGCAAAACTAGTGGTTGAGGCCTTGCCTCCGCCGCCTCAACCATGCCACACTAGAACAACACCTAAGGCTCGGCTAGTTCGTTGTATCCTGATTCACAAGGTGAGTCTCATTCGTGGACTTAGTCAGTTAGGGGTTTGAGTTCCTAAGGCTTGGGTTCCTAATATGGGTTATTTTACTAGATTCCGTGGGGTTTCCAGAGAGGGGATTCCAGGGTTGGCACCCTGGCAAGCCGCCTTTGTGGCACCAAGTAAAAACTCTGAAAATTGGTATCAGAGCGAGTTCTCTGCGTTAGTAGGACTGCCTTAAGTCGTAGGGTTTCAATGTTTAGATAACTCTAAATTCTTGATATACTCTATTGCTTTCGGTTGACATGTCTTTATTCTGCGCAGAGAGTTTGATCTTGTGAGTTGTGAAAACTTCGGAGAACACTTGCTCAGTGAGTTGGCGTGAGATTCTAGGTATGACCGAAAGTCTCATGCTGGTTTAAGCTGATGTGTGTGTGTGGTGTACAACTTGTGCAGGGTGTTTCCAACTTGTGTTGAAAACTAGGGTTCAATACGATGAGCAAGAAAGCAACCAGAGCCTGAGGCAGAGAGGGCTGTCGCAGAGGCTCAAAATGAGGAGATGGATGAGGCTGATCCAGGTCGACCCCCTAGGTTAGGCAACGACCTGGTTGGCGAGAAATAATGATGGATGCCCTAAACGAACTTCGAGGGGATGTTTGGGTTGAAACGACCGAATCGATAATGTTGCCGTTCGGATTCCAACGAATACGCAGTGCCAGATGTTCCGCAACCAGACACACGGAAAAAGAAGAAGAAGCATGACTCAGAGTCAGGTTCCTCTGAATCAGATTCTTCGACGGAAGTAGGTGGTGGAGGTCCCAGTAAATTCAAACCGGTAAAGCCTTCGAATTTCATGGGTTCAAAGGATTACAAGGTTTTGGATGACTGGTTGTATGATATGGAAAGCTATTTCGAGGCTGCTTCCGTGAGAAAGACAGAAAAGGTTGCATGTGCCAAGCAGTTTCTTAAAGAAGAAGCTAAGACTTGGTGGCGAATTGTTGAAGGTGAACGTGGATACCGAAACAGCTGGAAGCACATGAAAAAGGAGATCAAAAAGCAGTATATGCCGGATGATCTCGGTTTGCGATTGCGTGCTGACCTGGCACTTTGTCAACAGGGAGTTCGGGGAAGTCCTATGGACCACGTTTATCGATTCGAAAGTGTACGGCGATTGGTGCCAAATATGAGCGATGATGAAGCTCGAAGTTGCTTCATGGCTAGCTTGAATGAGAAGACGCGAAGAGAAATCTTAAGGTACAAGCCAACAAGCTATCGGGAATGTCAAGAGGCAGCTCAAAAGGTTGCTTATGGCATGTCGTTAGAAGACTTGTACAAAGGGGAGGAAGCAAAACCTAAACCAAGGAGTTTCCTCCAAAGTCTGGGTTCAGAAGGTTTGATAGGCGACCAGATCAATCGCCATCAATTCGAAGTGCAAGTCCCTTTGTCGGCAGTTCCAAGTTTTCGGACACATCAAGACCCACCGGATTTCGGAAACCATTGGCGTTACCACCTCCTCAGCAGGCCAAAGGATCGGCTCCAAAGTCTGCTCCCCCGCGTTCCGCAGGCGGGGTTGTGAAATGTTATAATTGTAACAAGCCTGGTCATTTTGCTAAAGAGTGTCAGGCACCCTCACAACAATCAGGACATTTCAAGGCGATGGTAGAAGAGGAAGTTGCTGAACCAGAAACGCTTGAAGATCCGGAAGATGAGTCAGAAGAGGTAATGTTGTGCCAGACACAACCTGCCTTATTCGCTATTCAAGACAAAACTGACCCTTTGCTATATTTGACAGGAAGGATACGAGGGGACCGAGTCCGAATGATGATCGATACTGGAGCAACATACAACTTCATATCGACTAGTCTAGCTCGTCGATTGAATTTGGATGTAATAAAGATGTGTGAAATAAAGATCAATTTTGGCAAAGGTTCTCAAAATACTAATAATATAGCAAGGGCAGTTCCTGTCCAAATCAAAGATTGGAAGGCTAAGCTAGACTTAGTTGTCTTGAATATGACGGGGTTTGACTTTGTTTTGGGTATGGAATGGTTCCATAAACATGTAATCGAAATGAGGGGTTCTGGAGATAATCGAATCACGCTTGCAGCAGATAAAGAAGGACATTAGAAAGACCACGCTCAAAATGGAAACGCTAACTGATAAGGATTGGAATCCTATGTTCCTTACCTTAACTCAGTTGCGTAAGGCAGTTAGACATCGGGAACGTGTGTTTCTTGCAATGGTTTTGGATACTGGTGAAGTCAAAATAGGAGATGGTCAAGAATCTGTTCCTAACCTATTTTGGAAGTCTTGAACATGTTTAAGGATGTGTTGCCAGAAGACTTGCCGCCCGAGTTACCTCCACGTCGAGTTGTGGACCACAGGATAGAGATTTTGCCAGGTTCGTCTCCACCGGCAAGAGCCCCATATCGGTTGAATCCTCAAGAGTTAGTAGAATTGAAGAGACAGCTGACAGAATTGATTGGTCGAGGACACATTCGACCTAGTCGATCACGTATGGTGCACCTATCTTGTTCGTAATGAAAAAGGATGGTACGATGCGAATGTGTGTGGACTATCGAGCGTGAACGCGATAACTATCAAAAAAGTATCCTCTTCCACGAGTGGACGACTTATTTGATAGGCTATCGAAAGCAAAGTATTTTTCAAGAATAGACTTGAGATCGGGGTACCATCAGATTCGGGTAGCAGAGAATGACATTGAGAAGACCGCTTTTCGAACGCGTTATGGATCATTTGAGTTTCTAGTCTTCCATTCGGGTTGTGCAATGCTCCAGCAACTTTTTGCACAATGATGGATGATGTGTTTAGAGACTATCTAGACGAGTTCGTAGTGGTGTATATTGATGACATTCTGATTTTCAGTTCGACAATTGAGGAACATGTGGAACACTTAGAAAAAGTGTTTCAGAGGTTGAGAGAGAACCAGTTGTATGCTAAAGAAAGCAAGTGCGCATTTGGTCAAACCAAGATAGATTTCTTGGGACACTTGATCTCAGGTGGGGAGGTTGCCATGGACCCAAAGAAAATTCAAGCTATTACTGAGTGGATGACTTTAAAAGATGTGCATGAAGTTAGATCATTTCTTGGTCTGACAGGGTATTACCGAAGATTCATAAAGGGTTACTCGGAAATAGCGGCCCCATTGACAGATCTTACGAAAAACATTCCATGGCATTGGACTCCAGAGTGCCAACGTGCGTTCGTCAAACTCAAAGAGGCTATCTCTTCTGAGCCAGTTTTGCAGTTGCCCATCTTTGAAGATCCCTTTGAAGTAGAATGTGACGCTTCCGACTTTGCAATTGGTGGTGTATTGCAACAGAAAGGACATCCAGTGTCCTTTTTCTCGAAGAAGTTAGATGCCGCGCAAACTCGATGGCCTACTCACGAAAAGGAGATGTATGCTATTGTTGCTTCCTTGGAGTATTGGCGTCATTATCTTCCAAGTCATGGCACTGTGGTTTGGACAGATAGTGTAACTCTAAGGTATTTTGAAACGCAGCCGAAGCTATCGCCGAAGTATGCTAGATGGCAGCAGAAGTTGGCACGATTTCAGCCTGAAATCAAATAAAGCGGGAAAGGACAATGTGGTAGCTGATGCACTCAGTAGGAAAGGGTCATCTTCGATTATGTCAGCACCCGTGTCAACTTTGGTGGATGAATTTGTGACGGCGTATCCTCAGGACAAGTTTGCTAAGGAGGCTTTGAGCCTGGTGGCAAAGAGGAAACAAGTTCATCAGTTACGAAGAGATGGTAATATTCCAGCAGGAATAGAAAGTCGAATGGATGCACTCAAACAGGCGCATTTTGCAGTACGAGATGGAGTTCTTTATTATAAAGAAAAGAGACTCTATGTTCCAGAAGGGACATGGAGGGAGAGGCTGTTAAGAGAGCATCACGACGTTCCTTTGGCAGGACATGGTGGAAGGCATAAGACGTTGGCTTTGTTGAAACAGGGATTCTATTGGCCGGGTATGATAGATGATGTTGCCAAGTATGTCAAGACATGCCCCACATGTCAACAAGTAAAGAGCCGATCGCAAAAACGAGCTGGGAAGTTGCAGTATATACCGATTCCAGAGCGGCCATTTCAAAGTGTTACTTTGGACTTTATCATGGGATTGCCAAAATCTTGTGGTTTTAATGCGCTCATGGTGGTAGTCGATCGGTTTTCAAAGGTTGCTCATTTCATTCCAACTGTAGAGACAGTGAATGCAATTCAAGCAGCGAAGTTGTTCTTCCACGAAGTCATAAGAGTGCGCGGACTACCGGAAACCATGATCTCAGATCGGGATCCTCGGTTTACGGGAAGTTTTGGGGACATTGTTTAAGCAGTTTGGTACGATGCTGAAGTTTAGTACAGCTTACCATCCAAACGATGGTCAAACGGAGAGGGTGAACCGACAAGTCGAGGACTATCTCAGATGCTATGTTCAAGGTGATCAACTTGATTGGGCTGAACACTTGATATGGCTGAGATATGTTACAATAACTCGACACACACTGCAATCGGATGTAGCCCGATGGAAGTGTTAACTGGGAATAAGGGTGGTATTCCTCAGAGTATGGTGTTACCGAAAGACGATAGCAATCGAGTTCCATCTGTAGCAGAGTTCACGGGACAATTGTATCGAACATGGGAAGCTGCTCGTCAAGCGATGGCTGCAGCACAGGAAAGGTATCGTCAGCAGTACGATAAGCATCGGCGGGATGTAGAGTATCAGGTTGGGGATATGGTATTGTTGAGTACCAAAAACCTGAAGGTTCCAACGACTCTTTCGAGGAAGTTTCTATCGCACTACATAGGTCCATACAAGGTGGTGAAGCAAGTAGGGAAAGTGGCTTATGAGTTGGATCTTCCTCCAGAGTTGGGAACAATACACAATGTGTTTCATGTCAATTTGCTCGAGCCATTCCACAAAGATGAGAAACATCCGCAAAGATATGAAAACTTACGTCCGCCCCCTGAGCTGGTTCATGAAGGTACGGAGTACGAAGTCGAATCCATATTGGGCAAAAGGAAGGTTTATGGACCGCGAAAACGTAAGTTTGAGTATCTCGTCAAATGGAAAGGCTATCCAGCGTGCGAATCGACATGGGAACCATTGGAGAATCTACAAAACGCGATGGAGTTGGTGAATGAGTTTGAGGCAAGGTCTCAAACTAATTAAGGAATAAAGTTATTTCTTCTTAACCTAGGGGCCGACAGACAACATTAACTAGAGGCCTCCGATATAAATTCTAGTTAACTAAAAGAAATTAACTAACTTGTTGTCTGTGTCGGGTGACAGACTTTGCAGACGTGCAAAAGGTCTCCAAATGACTTCTTGTCGCAGGTGGTACCTCCGGCAGCTGAGTTCTCACTCAGTGAACGACGGTTCTGAAGTATTTGGCTTCGCGTAATGCAAGGGGGGTAATAAAACTTGTGAACTTTTTGCTGACTCCGCATAGAGTGATTAGCGTTAGTTTTCAGTTAATTTTTAACCTAGTCTAGTCTTGGAGTTAGACGTCAACGAGGACGTTGACATTTTCAAAGGCGGGGAGTGTGTCATAGTTTTTACTATGACTCGACCCTTTACTTTGGGGTTTGACTGTTGTTACCTACTGGATTATGTGACGAACCCTAGATGTAGAAGAAACAGGCCCGCATAGTGCACTTGGGTATCTAGTGATGGTCCGGGGTGTCGTTAGGTATTTGCAAGAAACTCTAGGCGAAGCTAGCACTTCCATTTAGAGAACCCTCCCCTTTTGACGTTCCAGGTTAGGGTTCTTCAAATTATAGCTTGTCAAAATAAGGGTTAGGGACACCCCTAGGGTTGCCCTAACCCTACGTCCTAAACCCCCCCCCTAGGGGTTAGGTTTAGGATTAGGTTAGGACAACCATTTTCTCTAAGGGCTGGCATTTCCGTGCCAGCCCACTTACTCACTTAGGTAAACAGGGGGGGGGGGGTCCGTCACATAAATAAGGTAGAGTATATGTAGTGAGGCTTCCTGGGTTCAAAAGAGAGCTCGTTAACCTCCTACCGGTGCAAGCTAAGCTTGTGTCGTCAAGGTGCAACCCTCCGTTGTGCCGCCCAAACTTCCACACGATAGGGGTACAACCCACCCTAGGGTTAGACTATCCTTATCGTTGGTGGATCTTGCCTTTGAGATAGGGGCACGTCACTTCTAAGGGGTTAGTCAGATTCCTTGGTCCGAAAACCTGCTCGCAAGCTCCAAGGCATTGCCCGAGTTCATGTTCCGCAAACTAGTGGTTGAGGCCTTGCTCCGGCCGCCCTCAACCACACCAAGCTAGGAACGACACCTAAAGCTTGGCTAGTTAGCATATCCTGATTCACAAGGTGAGTCTTGTTCGTTGACTTAGTCAACTAGGGGTTTGAGTTCCTAGGGCTTGGGTTTCTAAATATGGGTTATTTTACCAGATTCCGTGGGGTTTCCAGAGAGGGGATTTCAGGGTTGGCACCTGGCAGGCCGCCTTTGTGGCACCAGGTAAAAACTCTGACATCTAGAGCTTATCAACATAGTACAGTAGGTAACAACAGTCAACGTCCAAAGTAAAGGGGAGTCATAGTAAAAACTATGACACCCTAACCCTTATTTTAACAAGCTATACTTTGCGAAGAACCCTAACTTGGAACATCAAACAGGGGAGTTTCTAGAAGGTAAGTTCTAGCTTCGCCTAGAGTTTCCTGCAAATACTTAATGACACCCAGCCGGACCATCACTAGATACCCAAATGCACTAAACGGGCATGTTTTTACTACATCTAGGGTTCGTCACACAGCTCGGTAAGTAACAACTGTCAAACCCAAAGTAAAGGCAACAGTCAAACCCCAAAGTAAAGGGTCGAGTCTAGAAAACTATGACAACAGTTGAGTTTTTTTTTCTACATAGAGGGAGATGTTGGGCATCGATCCCAACAGTTGTGGTTCGATTTCTACATAGAGGGGAGATGTTGGGCATCGATCCCAACAGTTGAGTTCGCAGAGGGCAACTTCCTCTCCCTTGCACGAATGTTGGGCATCGATCCCAACAGTTCAATTCGTAGAGGGACAACTTCCTCTCCTTGCACGCTTCAATCCAGCTTCCTCTCCTTGCACGCTTCAATCTAGCGTCCTGACTGAGTGCTTAAAATGATGTTGGAGAAGTTGGGTATCAATCCAATACTCTCACATGCTACCATCTAAGCTACAACCTTCAATCCAGCGTCTTGACTGAGTGCTTAAAATGATGTTGGAGAAGTTGGGTATCAATCCCAATACCTTGCACGCTTCAATCCAGCTTCCTCTCCCTTGCACGCTTCAATCTAGCGTCCTGACTGAGTGCTTAAAATGATGTTGGAGAAGTTGGGTATCAATCTCAATACCTCTCACATGCTACCATCTAAGCTACAAACCTTCAATCCAGTGTCCTGACTGAGTGCTTAAAATGATGTTGGAGAAGTTGGGTATCAATCCCAATACCTCTCACATGGGTATCAATCCCAATACTTCAATCCAGCGGTCCTGACTGAGTGCTTAAATGATGTTGAAGAAGTTGGGTATCAATCCAAACCTCTCACATGCACCAGCTGAGTGCTTAAAATGATTGTTGGAGAAGTTGGGTATCAATCCCAATACCTCTCACATGGGTATCAATCCCAATACTTCAATCCACGTCCTGACTGAGTGCTTAAAATGATGTTAAAGAAGTTGGGTATCAATCCCAATACCTCTCACATGCTACCAGCTAAGCTACAAAACGGCCACAATTTAGGGTTTGAATGCCAATGTCGGGGATTGAACCCAGGTTTGTCCGCATGAGAGGCAGAAATGCTCACCACTATACTACATCGACTAGGCACGATCGTGCTTCCGAGGGTGTGCGTGATGGGAGCGAAGTGGCAACTCCTCCATGGGCACACGAAGGAGATTCATGGAAGGACCAAAGCGAAGGAGTGTGGCTACTGGTTTTAGGGTTGCCCAGGTCTCCACAGCCACAATGTGAAATTCTCACAACTAAACAAGCCACAAGCACAAAAGTCTTTTTGCATGCCAGGAAGAAAGAGGATGCAAGGATTAAGAATTTAGGTTTAAACTGAAGGTATAACTATTTATGAATAATAAACCCTAATTCTAAATGAAGTATAAGTATATACATGTTAGTCATATATACAATAAGTAAACTGGAAAGGTATAAATATGAAATCAAAGAGTATAAGATTGTGTTTATCCACTTTATACAATTGAAGATCATGACACAAATTGATTTTAATGTATAAAGTGAAGTTATTAACACAAGTTGATTTCAAATTTATTGATGTACATCACCATGGTTTATTTAGGTATTCATGAAATCAAAGAGTATAAGATTGTGTTTATCCACTTTATACAATTGAAGGTCATTACACAAATTGACCTAGTTTAGGGTTTAGGGTTTAGGTTTAGTTTATAAGAACAAAAGGGCAATGTACATCAATAAATTTGAAATTATTGTTTAGGGGCACTCCAAGCATTGAACTTAGGACCTCTCACACCCTAAGCGAGAATCATACCACTAGACCAAGTGCTCACCATTCCCTAGAACAAGCTCAGAAACAGATTCCATGGCACCTCGCAATTTGGGATTACCAATTAGGAAAAGTCCTAGAAGGACGATTGGCAAAGCATGAGACCTAAGGGTTGGGTTCCTAAGATAGGTTACTTTACTAGATTCTGTGGGGTTTTCAGAGGGGATTCCAGGGTTGGCACTGGCAAGCCGCCTTTGTGGCACTAGGTAAAAACTCTAACACTGTATGTAGTTTATTTTAGAACCTAAACCCTAAAGAAGTGACCCCTATTTTTAAAGTCCTAAACCCTAATTTGGGCCAAATTTCCTTATTTATAACCTAAACCCTATATTTTAAGCACTAACCCTAATTTATTCTAGCACATAAACCCTAAAGTCATTCCATAAACCATGTCAAGGCAAAAACCCTAATTAATCCCTATGTACTTTATTTTAGAACATAACCTTAATTAGTTCCACTAAACCCAAAGTACTTTATTTTCAGCCCTAGACCCTAATTTAATCCCCTATGTACTTTATTTTAGACCCTAAAGCCACTGTGATGTGTCAATTGGGAGTCAAACCCAGGTCTATTGCTTAGAAGGTAATTATCCTAATTGTTGGACTTGGTTTAGGGTTTGGTGTGTTTAGGGTTTAGGGTTAGGAACCTAAACCCTTTTAAAGTCCTAAAGCCTAATTAAAGCCCGGTTTTCTTATTATAAACCTAAATGCTAAGCATGGCATGGGTGGCAGGATTAATCCCGCCACCCTTATCCATATGAGAGGCTTATGGGTGGGATTAATCCCATCTACCAAGCAAGGCATAGACCCTTATCCATATGAGAGAGTTGTGAGCAGGATTAATCCCGCCACCAGGCATGGAAGGGGAGGCAGGATTAATCCCGTCCACAACTCCTTTACATTTATCTCCCACACTTACATGTGTTTATATGTACATGTCTATCAATTTCTATATATCTCTCTCTCAAAAACACAAATTCTAGGAGGCAAGGAAGTGGTGCCCCACCAAACTCTATGTGAATGTACATGTGTATTAGTATATATAAGTTCTTTATCTCCTTAATCTTATCATAATATTTTGAGTAAAAGCAGTAAACCATGTAAAACTGTCCAAGTTCACATTTATGATGGTTCTAGAACCAAATGTTACTAGTTCCTTGCACTATCACAAATGTGAGCTTTGGACACTTAATCCTGCCCACTTCTCTTTAAGACAAAGAAGGGTGTATGTGAATGTCCTAGTGTATTAATATATATATTACATGTTTGTCTATATATTATAATTCCTCACCATTTAATTACTTTGAGCACTTCAAATAAAAATATGTATAGACTCTATAAAGCTTTAATAATTGTATTTGTATATTTGGGTTTATACAAGTGTGTGTGTGTGTTTATATGAATTGTATTCATAATTTAATATTGTGTAGACATATGGTTTAATCAAACAAATTGTCTTAGCCATTAGTATTGTCAGAGTTTTAACCCAAAGGGCCAACACGTGGCTTGCCAGGTGGCCATTCAGCATATCACCCTATGTGAGCAACGCTAAGTTTCCCAGAAAACCCAACGACCCCTAGGGTTAGACTCTAATGCCCAAGTGGACAGAAGACTTTAGGGTTTAACCTAAGTCTCCTAGAATGTCTACCCCCAAAACCCTTGAGGATAACCCTAGTTGACTTAGGGTCTTGCCCTAGAGACCTAGACAGGCTCATGCCCTAACCCCCATCAAGGAGATGTGTGTTCCACATATACCCTTGTGACAGAGCTAAGGCATCATCACTTACCCCTTAAGGAATCACCCTCATCCGGGAGTACAACCCCTTTAGGGCGACAAGGGTCCCTGAACCACGACTAACCCCTAAGGGTTTGAGTGGCCAAGTTATACCCTAGACCTAGGGCTAGTATTTAGTGAGGACACGAGTGTGCGCCGTAGGCGAACACGAGTGTTCTGTTAAGCAAACTTTTAAGGCTAGGTTTTGGATAACCCTAAGCACATGACCTTGCGAGTGCCTCACGAAAGGGATCTTGCTAACATGTTTAGGTTGTTCAACCCTTGAATTCCAAGGAGAACACTCCCCTAGCCAAGTGTGCCAAAGCACACCTAGTTATGAGACCTAGCCTCCCTTGAGCGGATGCCAAGGCTTAGCACCCTAGTGCAAGCACAAGCATGTCTGTTTGCTAAAGTATCCAACCCTTGGTGACAAGCCTATGACATAATTCCAAAGGGCGTGCCTTAGGTGTTGTACCATGTGACGTTTAGCCCAGTGTCACATCTCCATGTGACACTGCCTTTCCGATGTGGGCTATCATGCCATATCCTTAGATTCAAGAGTTGCACCAAGTGCCACAAACGTGGCTCTTAAATGCCAACTCTAGAATCCTCAATGAACCCTCAGGAACCAGGTAACGTGAACCTATCAAACAAGATCCCACGCCCACAGTTGGACAAGGACACAGATGTGCCTGCTTGGCTGTGAGTTTACACCTAGCTTGACGTGAAGGAGGAGGTTGGAGACAAACTTCAACCTCTGCCTCTTGGAACGTGCATTCCGACAAGACCTCCCAGGCATGGATTCGCCAACGTTAAGGGTAAGCTACCCCGAAGGTGGGACGTACCCTTGCATCTGGAAGTTAGGGCGGCACAAAGAGGTTGTGTACCTTAACGACACAAGCTAAAGCTTGCACCGATAGAAGAGCAACGAACTCAGTCATGAACCCAGGAGCTCTCCTATGTATACTCTACCTTATTTATGTGACGGAGCCCCCCCCCTCTTTTCCTGTATGTGTAAGTGGGCTGGCACTGAATTTTAGCCCCTTAGATAAATTACCAATATGAGCCTATAATCACCCTTTACTCCTACCCCTAAACCCTACCCAGGGGGTGGGGGTTTAAGCGTGGTTAGGGAAACCCTAGGGTTAGGTCAACCCTAGGGGTGTTCCTAACCCTACTTAACACGCCGAACTCATCTACAAAGACCAATCAACCTATTCGGGACGTCAAAATGGGGGTGGTTTTTAAAAGGTAGTTCTAGCTTCGCTTAGAGTTTCCTGCAAATACTTAGACACACCGGCCGGACCATCACTAGATACCCAAGTGCACTAAGCGGGCCTGTTTCCTACTACATCTAGGGTCCATCAACATAGTTTAATAGGTAACAACAGTCAACGTCCAAAGTAAAGGGTCAAGTCATAGTAAAAACTATGACAAGTATGGAGTCGTCATTAAATTTCTGGGTAAGAATTAAAACAAAATTTGTTATACTGGATATGTGCTTGAAGAACTTATCATTTTTATATTCAGATGTGAAATTGAGGTGACATTAAAGATAAGAGGAGGAGATGAGATGCTGGGAGATTCTGGAATCAACTTATGCACGTTGTAACTAAAGTGGGCATGATACGTGAAAAGGGAATATAAAATAAATTACTAATTAATACTTAAGTTTTAATTATTAATTAATCATTTAATTAATATGTAATTAAGCCTTAAATATTAATTAATTAATTAATTAATCTTCATAACCTTACTTAGTAAGGAATATTCCTTAAATATCTTAGAATATTCATATTTATTCTAAAAAATAGTTTACAATAATGAAGAAATACTATCAAACATAATTACAAATGAAATCATTTTCTTATCAACATGTTAATTTTTTTATAAATACTTTCTTTCTATCATACAAAGAAATCTTTTCATTTGTCTAAATCATCACTCTCCGGATTAATCAAATCATTTTGGTCAATATCTTGATGTTGGCCACCATTAACACTCTCACGAATGCAATTGGGAGTTGCCATCCTTGTTAATACTAAGATGTAATAAGACCAGGTCTGCATAAAGGCTCATCTAAAAACTGACGTTCCTTAAGAATAATATTATAAAGCGCCCGGTTGCTATCCTTCATTTTATAAAATCAATATCACGAAAAGAAAAGCTTCAGGAATGTATGATACGGTGGATACTGCTCACAAAATTTTCGAGATTCTTTCTTTCTGAGGCACGTATCCAAGTAGTTCACTAGCTCATCCATGATATCGATATCAGAATATGGATCGAAAGTGATTGGATGAATACAAGCAATGTTTTGGTTGAGCATAGCCTTCTGAGGAGAGTCGTCTACTACTAAGATATGTGCATTCTTCGTTATCCTTAACGACTGATCTCCCCATGAGTCCCAATTATTCTTCATTCTTGAAGAAGTATGGCTTGCTTTCATTTCCTATATTGTGAAATTCGAGAGGTTTATAACACATTCGCTGGTCAAAAATCCAATCTTTACGAATCACTCTTCTGCAACACTACAATGTTTCTTAAGTAAACTCAACAGCGGTGTTAAGTTTGAAATCTGCATGCATGACCAAATCCCCAAAGCGCACCCATCTCCTTAAGCTTTTGAAAGAGACGATCCAACCCTGGACGAAAATAATATCATATCGAATTTACCATGACAAGGAATGAATCTCCTTGTTTGATTTCTGTTTTTTCTATCCTCGGCCTTGTCGATGAAGCAGAACACCATTGACATCCAACAACACAATATGGCCATGAGTAACATGAGATAGCTTGCCTCTTGAATACTTTGCAAATCACTTGTTTGCTCCCTTTCACAATTTATCCGTTGCCACTATTTCGTTGCCTATCCTTCATTTTAATTGTACATCATCCTTACAAGATTCAGATATTGCATGCGCTGAAGAAATTGATTTCGGATTGAAGCCAATAAAATGATGATGCAAAATAAGTGGCCCCCATGGTAACGATGTTTTTGAGCTGCATTATTATCCATTTCCTGCATGAACTCTGTCATCTGACATGTGGCACAAAAAATTGTCGCCAAACCCCTCTTTCCATGGCAATGCTGAAAATCCATGTTCTCAATTATTTCATTACATCTGCAAAATGATAATTAGCTGACCTTTAAATTATCAAGGTATATTATTTACCTTGTTAGTGTGACCCATGTTTGAACTAAAAGCTTCATTAATCCTTGAGAATTATTTTCTGTACAAATATAAAAGAAATATACAAAAATGCCTTATGTTACACTCATTTACAACTATTCATCACCTATCAATTCATTTAATTCTTCTTCGCTATTACCTTCTGAATGAGCGAAGAAGGTCTAAGCCGCTTGTGAGATGTTCAAGATCTTCTGCATCTTCTATTGATGTTTCCATGGGTCCTGGAGTGTGCGAATGTTCTGTACTCTCGAGATAACTTCCGGTCTAATATCTGATTGAATGTTCGTTCTCAGACTCCGAGATTGAACCAGATTCACCTTCAGAGCTATCGCACTTATCTGGAGGGAACTTTCTCAAATACGCCTTTATGGAATCGTTGGGGTATCAGTTGAGACCCAATCTATCCACTTGTTCAGGTCCTCAACCATGGTCTTATCCTTCTCAACGGCAACACACATGTATGCCGAAGGTAACACTCCTTCAAGACGGACCCCCTAGAGCAGTAGTCAAAAACCCACGCATCACTGTGAGGACCCCTGATCAAGTTGACGATGCTCCGTGCCGCTTGACTTGTATGTTTGGATAACGTACATTGCCGAATACGTCACTCATAACCTATCGGTGTATCGGATGGAGGTTCAGGGCCGTTGGAGTGCAAACAGATGCCTGGCCAGTCATTTGGAAGCTTGAAATTGTTTGGCGCATTCCAACAACCAAGTGAACAACAGTATCAATGCACTTGGGATTAGCATCGTTCATATAAAATCCTGTCCAACGATGTCTATTCTTCTTGGCGAAGGCGAAGGCAAAAGTATCGGTGACATGAGCAAGAATCAAGAAATAAATACCTGAAAAAGTAGGTATCAGTGAAGAGCGCAAACATGAATTCAATAATAAATACCTTCTATGTATATGCTTGCACGGCTAAGTTTCTCCACCAGATCCTCTAGTGCCCTATCTGTCGAAAGATTTTTTGACACCCGCCGATCCATCACGAACAATTGAAACGGTTTTCCTACAAGCAGTGATGTTACCCCATAAAGTCTCCGAATCTAACAACAAACATCTGTAGGGCTTGTCGTGATTCGTAGCATCCTCCTTTATAAAGGTTCAATTCGGTTCTCCGCTGCTGAAGGACTGCCATAAGAGAAGGCGTCATCCCAATGTTTTCCTTTTTGGCGTTGGCGTGCAATAGATTCTTGCCCAGATCTTCCGATTGGTTCACCCATTCGACAAGCATATCATCGTTCGTCACATGCAAATATTTGCTAACCTCTTCATATGTTGAAGTCGAGGTCCAACCCAGTTTGTGGCAGTGTATTCCCAACCACTCCTTGAAATGCCTGACCGTCTTCAACTCCATTGCCTTGAGATGAAAAGGAGAGGTTGGGCTGCTGTTATTGATTTGTAGTTGCCATCGATCACCAAATCAGCCAAGATTTCCATCTCCTCCATCGTTGTTCCATTTTAAAGGCTTCAACCATGTGAGCTTGAAATCGTTGTCTACATCCTTTATAGATTGAACAGACTTAGCCTTCGGCGTCTTACTGGGTTTCTTTGCAGACTTTTCTGAGGGCTCCCCTTCACTTGTCTGCTTCTTCTTCAGTGTTCCTTTTGAAAAGGATTCCATAATCCCCAACCATTTGGCAAAGATCCTATCTTCGGGGCAAGAAATCAACATCATCAGAAATGATGTTTCCTTCCGCCCACCTGGGCAAAATCAACTGCTGCAATTTCTTCAACTCTCTGAGGAAAAAGACAGATTAATATACCGGCGAGATAAATCCCCCCAAACAATTTGCTTACCCGATATTCCGCAGATTGTGTATTCCCTGCGGTAGCTCTTTGTGGTCGCTGAAGAGATTCCCACACGGCTCGCGTGTGTTTAAACTTCTCCCATATTTTGCTGTTGTAGTGGTTGGTGTCGGCAGCGTCCCATTCCGCCGATAACTTATGGTACTGCTCGATTGTGAGATTCGGCTTAGCTAAAAACGCCGATCTTTTTGTCAGCTTCTCACGGGTATGCTCGGAAAGTTTTGTTGCCATCGTTCCTTTGTTGTGTTCTTCGAGAAGTCGTTGGGCTGCCGTTATTGTGTGCTGGCCACTAATGATGTAGTACTTTGATAGATCTTTTATTCTCCGTCTGAATCTTCATGAGTTGTTCTGGTGTTGTGATCCAGACTTTGTCAGCACCCTTCCTTCTTTCATAGTATGGACACAAAACAGCATTATGTGGAACGGTATAAGAATTATCGTCCTTCATCTTCTCCATGAGCTCAGCTACACGTTCCTGGTTGAGTGGCCTGTAATTGAAGTTTGGGTTGACGCTGCAATATTTAACCCTACAAGGATAAATCTTATCATCCAACATCATTTCCTTGTGACTTATTGCAGCATGAGATGCCACAGGTGCAGCTGACAAAACGATTGATGATTTTCTTTTGCGATCCGAATCAACATGTGTGATCCCCGACTGCAGCTGTTCTAGTGTTCTCGGCACACTGCTCCAGCTCCCGAAGCTTCCTAAGCAAATTGAACGTGATCTGTAGAGAACCTGAGACCGAGCCACCTTCTCAATCTCCCTTATGATGTCGCTGTGTTCTTCTTCAATGTCAAGAGGGAAGATTGCTCCACTTGCTGATTTTCTGTATTGTGAAACAATATCTCCTGACAATACACCTACTCGATGAGTCTGAAGATCTTCGAAGTAGACATCCAGATGGATCCCCTCCATAGATGGGCTTTCGTTGAGTTGAAGAAGAACTCCAAGGTCAACATCATTAGTGAACACGTGAACGTCATTATCCACAAGTCGACAAAACCACCCGAGATTAATGTTGTAACTGACGACCTCTGGATCCGAAAACGTGACATTGGATGGAACAAGGCATATCTGTCGAGCATCGTCCAATCTGGGTTCGCAGCCTGCTTTCGGGTGCTTGACTAGCGAATCAACTTTCCATTGTTTTGCTTGTCCATGAGATGTGACAGAGGTTAATTTGACAGCAGCCATGGTTGCTCCAATGCGCTTCCCATTTATCTTAAAATATGGCCAAGTTGATTCCAGAATCCCCCTGCCCATCTCTTCTCCTGCTCTTGTCTTTAATGTCACCTCAATTCCACATCTGAATACAAAAATGATTAGTTCAAGTATCCGAGTATAACAGATTTTATTTTAATTCTTACCCAGAATTTGACGACGACTCCATACTAATGACTCGATCTCCTTGTTTGATCAAATCGTCCTTCTGCAAAATAATACACTATAAATAAAAATTATATAAAACGCACACACACTTGTATAAACCCGAATATACAAAAATAATACACAGAGAGAAGTAGATGTAATTAACTGTCCGAAGCTCACATTTGTGTTAGTGCAAAAGAAAGATAACATTTCGTTTTAGAACCACCACAAATGTGAGCTCTGGACAGTTTTACATAGATTCCTAGCTTTTACTCGAAATAATATGAAGAGATGATAAAAGTAAATAAAATGAGATATGCAACTTATATATACTAATACACATATATATTCACATGGAAGGTGCGGCGGGATTAATCTCGCCACCCCTTCAATGCCTCCTGAAAGAGTGGGCGGGATTAATCTCGCCACCTTTCTGGAGGCCTTGAACGGGAGTGCGGAATTAATCTTGCCACCCTTCTCGGTCTCTGAGAGAACTGGGCAGGATTTATTTCTCACACCCCTTCAGTGACTCCAGAAAGGGGGCGGGATTAATCTCGCCCACCATGTAAGGGATGGTTAAATGAATCTCGCCACCCTTCCCAGTCCCCTCCATTGGTATGTTGTAAACCTTCTACGTCTTAGACAGAAACGTTTGGGATTGGTCCAACTCACCAATGGAGGAAAAAGGGAAGGGTGGCGAGATTCATTTCTCCAACAGGCATTGAAGACTCGCGGGATTAATCCCGCCGCCATGGCCTTCACTCGGTCCCTATGCGGCGGGATTAATCCCGCCCGATTCCGAGCAGGGAATTGGCGTCCGGCGGATTAATCCCGCCTCCCAGGCCCTTCACTCGGGCCTTAGTCGGCGGGATTAATCCCGCCGAACGCCAATGCCCTGTGCGAAATCTTGCGGGATTAATCCCGCCGCCTAGGCCCTTCAGGCAGGCCAATGGCGGCGGGATAAATCCCGCCCGATTCCGCGCAGGGCATGCGTACGCGGCGGGATTAATCCCGCCCACCATGTAAGGGATGGTGAAATTAATCCCACCACCCTTCTCGGTTCCCTCCATTGGTATTTTGTAAACCTTCTCCGTCTCAGACAGAGTTAGTCGGGATTGATTCAACATACCAATGGGGTAATGAAGGTTCGGAGATTAATCTCGCCACCGGGTAATGAAGGTTCGGAGGCTAATCCCGCCGCCCTCTCGTAAATCATGCGCTCACACATATATATTGGCTGCGGCATTTTTGAACAGGGATGGGTGGGGCGGGATTAATCCCGCCGCCCAGGGAATTCACGCAGGACATGAACGGCGGGATTAATCCCGCCGCCCTCCGCGAAGGGCATGAGCGTGGGGCCGGATAAATCCCGCCGTTCATGTCCTGCGTGAATTCCCTGGGCGGCGGGATTAATCCCGCCGCTCTACGACAAACCGAAGAGCGGCGGGATTAATCCTGCCGCCCATTCCCTGTAAATGCCCTGCGCGGAATCCGGCGGGATTAATCCCGCCCATTAGAACCTTCACACAGGCCATTGCCGGCGAGATAAATCCCGCCGCATTCCGCGCAGGGCATGGATGAGCGGCGGGATTAATCCCGCCGCCGAGGCCCCTCACGCAGGCTATGGGCGGCGGGATTAATCCCGCCGCTCTTCGGTTTGTCGTAGAGCGGCGGGATTAATCCCGCCGCCCATAGCCTGCGTGAAGGGCCTCGGCGGCGGGATTAATCCCGCCGCTCACCCATGCCTGAAGGGCCTCGGCGGCGGGATTAATCCCGCCGCCATGGCCCCAACTATATAGCGGCGGGATTAATCCCGCCGCTCGAGGGGCTTAGCGAGATAAAAACACACACATATATATGTGTGTGTGTGTATATATATGTATGTATGTATGTATAGGAGTGTACGTGTGTGTGCAAGAGATAGATAAATAAATAAACTTATACAGTACTGGTACACCTAATATATGTGTGTACATAGGTATATATATGTGTGTATATGTATATCGTGTGTATGCGTGTGAGCGAAACAAATAAAATCATACAGATAAACAAACACACACACACACATATATATATACACAGGAGTGTGCGTGTGTGTGCCAAAGATAAAACTAATAAATAAATAAAATTATACAGATAAACACACACATATATATGTGTGTATATAGATATATAATCTATAGAGAAAGAGAGAGAGTCTGTGAATATATAAGCATATATATAAACTAGTGTTGTATGTATGTATATATGTATATAGGTATATATATATGTGTATATGTATATTGTGTGTATGCGTGTGTGAGCGAAACAAATAAAATCATACAGATAAACAAACACACACACACACACATATACATACACAGGAGTGTGCGTGTGTGTGCGAGAGATAAAACTAATAAATAAATAAAATTATACTGATAAACACACACATATATATGTGTGTATATTATGAATATATAAGCATATATATAAACTAGTGTTGTATACTATTTGTTAATATGCATTGATTATATATATATATATATATATATATATATATATATATATATATATCTGTGTGTGTGTGTGTGTGTGTAAAGCAGTGCGCGTGTGTGTGGGAGAGATAGATCAATAAAAAAAATTTACAGATACTGGTACACATAATATATATATATATATATATATATATATATATATATATATATATATATATATATATATATATATATATATCTGTGTGTGTGTGTGTGTGTGTGTGTGTGTGTGTGTGTGTAAAGCAAGATCAATAAAAAAAATTTACAGATACTGGTACACATAATATATGTATGTATATATGTATATAGGTATATATATATATATGTGTATATGTATATCGTGTGTATGCGTGTGTGAGCGAAACAAATAAATCATACAGACACATATACATACACAGGAGTGTGCGTGTGTGTGCGAGAGATAAAACTAAGAAAAAAAATTATACGCACACTCCTATACATATATACATACATACACACACACACACACACACAGATCTCACCTGTGTGCACAGCCGCCGCCGCCGATTTCACAGCCGCCGCCTCTTGAAACCCTAAGAATATACCTAAACCCTAAAGGAATTAAATATATATATCAACCCTAATAGAATATTCCTTCTGAGAATATACTTAAACCCTAAAAAGAATAAAATATAGATTCGCCCTAAACGAATATTCTTTCATTATATTATTAGCGCGTGCGTGTGTGTGAGTGTATCACATACACCTCAAAAATATAAATCATGCAGGGATTTAACATGTGTGTGTCCATGTACACATTGCATATATTAATACACATAATAATACATACACACGTGTATACACACAGACATACACACATATTACATGGGTTTAGGGTTTAGGGTTTAGGGTTTTGGATTTAGGATGGATCATGCATGGTGTGTATGTATGAGAGAAGAGAGAGTGTTGAAAAATTATTTTTGTACACATTGCATATATTAGTACACATATATACTTACACATATTATACACATACATAGTATATGAGAGAAGAGAGACAGTACATATTAATATGGATCATGCATGGTGTGTATTATACACACAGACATACATACATATTAGTACATAATATTAGAGAGACCGAGTACATATTATAGATCATGCATGGTGTGTATGTTTGAGAGAAGAGAGACAGTACATATTAACATGGATCATGCATGGTGTGTATGTATGAGAGAAGACAGAAAGTACACATATATACATACAGAGTACACATATACATGCACACGTGTATACACACAGACATACATACATATTACATGAGTAAATTCATTGTGTTACATATTAGGGTTTAGGGTTTAGGGTTTAGGGTTTAGGGTTTGCTCCCAACAAGCTTAATATAAATATTACACATGTAAATTCAATGTGTTACATATACACAGATTGAGTACATATATCATACATGCGTTGAACATGATGTTTTCAATAAAGAAGCAACATATTTCTTCAGTTTGGTTTAGGGTTGTGCATGTGTGTGCATATGTGTTTTTGTAAGTTCTTGTAATGCGTGTGTAAATTTATGATTGTGTTTATATATGTGTGCAAAACAAACATCGAATAATTAAGAAAATAAAATTAATAAACACACTAGGAACATATTTTAAATTATACATAATAATATATGATTTTATCTAATATATAGCCATATATAGTTTTAATAATATATATTAATTTAATATTGATAAAAAGGTTTAACATTGAAATATTCTTGAAATAATAAGAAATTAATTGAGAAAATCCCATTAATATATACAAATGTAAATTAAGTACTCAAATAATTAACTAAATTAATTATCATAATCATGTTTAATATTGGAATATTCTTGGAATAATAAGAAAATAATAAAGAATATCCCATTAATATAAAGAAGATTAATTACTCAAGTAATTAAGGAAATGATATTAATATATATATTAAAAACTATATATGACTATATATTAGATAAAATGATGTATTATTATGTATAATTTAAAATATGTTCATAGTGTGTATTAATTTAATATTGATAAAAAGGTTTAACATTGAAATATTCTTGAAATAATAAGAAATTAATTGAGAAAATCCCATTAATATATACAAATGTAAATTAAGTACTCAAATAATTAACTAAATTAATTATCATAATCATGTTTAATATTGGAATATTCTTGGAATAATAAGAAAATAATAAAGAATATCCCATTAATATAAAGAAGATTAATTACTCAAGTAATTAAGGAAATGATATTAATATATATATTATTAAAACTATTAATGACTATATATTAGATAAAATGATGTATTATTATGTATAATTTAAAATATGTTCATAGTGTGTATTAATTTAATATTGATAATAAGGTTTAACACATGAATATTCTTGAAATAATAACAAATTAATTGAGAAAATCCCATTAATATATACAAATGTAGAATAATTACTGCAATAATTAAGAACAAGACTAATTTAATTATGATAATCAGGTTTAATATTAGAATATTCTTCAAATATTAATAAAATATTAAAGAATATCCCATTGATACTAGGAAATGAAAACTAAATACTTGATTAATTAAGAAAATAATAATAATAAACAGACTATGAATATATTTTAAATGATACATAATAATATATCAATTTATTTATTGTATAAGTATATATTATATATATATATAAATAAAATACTTGAATACTAAGAATGTAGAATATAGTCTAAAATTTCGTAATATTAAACAGCTTGAATCACTTGAATAACATTAAATGCAATTTTAAAATACTCATTGGAACTGGAGAGTATATATGTCAGAGTGTCGGATATTTGTGTCAACTCATCTTAAATTTTATTTTCTGTTCTTTTTAAAAATTTTGAATTTCTGACATATGTATTGTCGGTCTGACATATAAATTTGAAATTGCATTTAATTTCCCACTCAAATTCAGATCTGGTTCTTTCTCCGGCAAGGGTTTCTTCATTTCTGTATTTTTCACTCTTTAGATCTTCTTTTTTCTTCATAGTGATCATCTCAGGAGCGAGATTAAATTGGGTGTTATTCTTTATAGGAAACCACGGCGCCTTCAGTGCTGTTTACAAGTAAGTATTATAAACAAATTTAAAAATACTTATTAAGATTCACTCTCTTACATTCTCTCTTAAAATTACAATTTAGGGGTTTAGAAATGCATTAGGATTATAATATATTCCGTTAGGGATTTATCACGTTTAAATATCCTTTTAACTTAATATTCTAGGTTAACTGGGGCGGCGGGATTAATCCGGCCATTTCTTTTTCGCCTCTTTGAAGAAG
Source organism: Selaginella tamariscina (assembly GCA_003024785.1). Lineage (NCBI taxonomy): Eukaryota > Viridiplantae > Streptophyta > Lycopodiopsida > Selaginellales > Selaginellaceae > Selaginella > Selaginella tamariscina. Next base: position 19,411 of record PUQB01000776.1, on the reverse strand, counting down.
TGGCGGGATTAATCCCGCCACCATCTCCCGGGCAATGCTTCTCCGCCACTGAAAAAGAGTGGCGGGATTAATCCCGTCGATAACCTTCTCAACGGTTGAAGAGTTACCAGAATTTATTAGAAAGAGTTGTCGGCGGGATTAATCCCGCCAACCATTTTAGGAGGCAGGGAAGGGGTGGCGGGATTAATCTCGCCACCACTTCACTGTTTTAAAGATTTGGGGACAGGATTTATCCCGAGATCTCTTTGAAATCATAGTTTTGGAGATAGTTATGTGCGGATTTAATCCCGCCACCCATTCCCCGTCGTAAGAATTGTGGGCGGGATTAATCCCGCCTTGGACTCCCTCCGACAAGGAAGAGCCGGCGGGATTAATCCCGCCGCCTCTTCCTCCGACGAGGAAGGGAGTCCGGCGGGATTAATCCCGCCGACTCTCTCGGCGAGGATGAGTCGGCGGGATTAATCCCGCCGGACTCCCTTCCTCGTCGGAGAGCGGCGGGATTAATCCCGCCGGACTCCCCCGAGGAGGAAGAGGCGGCGGGATTAATCCCGCCGGCTCTTCCTTGTCGGAGGGAGTCCAAGGCGGGATTAATCCCGCCGACTCTCTCCGAAGGGGTTGAGTAGGCGGCGGGATCAATCCCGCCGACTCTCTCCGAAGGGGTTGAGTCGGCGGCGGGATTAATCCCGCCGACTCTCTCCGAAGGGGTTGAGTCGGCGGCGGGATTAATCCCGCCGACCGTTCCTCGTCGGAGGAATTCGTTGGCGGGATTAATCCCGCCCATCAGTTGTATTAATCAAACATGAGATATTATCTCTAAACATAATTATGTATTATTGCATATGCATATTATTAAGTAACCGTAATTCAGATTTCTTAAAAATATTGCATAAACAGATATCATAAATAATACAATTATTTATGTGCAGGACAATATGTTTAATACTGGAGATAAAGTATGTCTTCTTCGGAACAACGAGATAGTTGGCATTGGAACTGTGGAAGTTCGAGATAATAATGCATCATGTCACAATATTTCCCAAGGATCTTGTGTGTACGTATGGGTGAACACCATTTTCAAGCATGTTGAGGTTCTGGGAATGGAATTTGAGGAGGGTTCTCCTGTATTGTGGAATTTGGATGAAGTCAAGGCTGACACAGAATATGCAGAGTCACAAACAAATAGTAGCACGAGTTTACCAGATGATGGCTTACCTGCTGTGATGGATGAGGTGATTCTCTTTCTTCGTGAGATTGAAGTCGGAAGAGGCATCATCGCAGCTATAAATCCAATGGAAGCAGTGTCAGAAGAGAAACTAGGGTCCGACTTCGTGGGTGTAGTTGTGACAGAGGTTTCACCTAATGGCACATTGTATCCTGGATCCCTCGTGAGGTGGCGAACATCTGAATTAAGACGGCAAGATGGTTCAACATATTCTGGGTTGGATTTCAATAATAACAACCCGGAAGAACAACTCATATTTGAAGAGGTTCCTTGCATTGGTCCTATTGTAAGAAAAAGGCGATTCATGGGTTGTAGATCTTCCCCTGCAAGTTTCAGCAAGAGGGTAAAGATGGATCCTACATCTTCCGAAAGTGTTACGAGCATTTCCACGATTGACTGTTGCAAGAAGAAGTGTTGTCAGATGGCAGACCGGAATGAAATTACCCAATGTAGACATGTCTTTCGTATGCTCACCCAAAAGCAAAGGCATGAGTTTGTATATGCTGCACTAACTGGGTGTATTGATGGAATGGCCTCGGACACAGGTTATCAGAGTACATCCATGGTATTTAATAAGGTGGCCATCTGCTTCAAAGCTTGGTACAGTATATACGGGATCCCAAAGACCACGTTCTACCGTCGGAGGGATGAGTGGCTAGATGGAGCGCGAACCTCAGTTCATGGGAACACTGGCTTGGTCAAAACCCGCTCTCACATCATGGCAGCCATAGAGATACTCAAGGCTTTTGTGGAAGCGAATGCAGACAGGATGCCTCACAAATGCCGAACCACAAATGCAGGGGTCAGGGAAAATCTCAAGGTTTTACCTTCAATCTACACTCAATTGAAACTGTGTGAACATGTGAACAAGTGCCTCAGTTTGATGGGGCTCCAAGCAATCTGCACTGGTACCCTTCAACAACATATGGAATACTCATTTTAAGGATGTGGAGATTGCAAAACACTCTAGCTTTTCTAAGTGTGACACTTGTACATCATTGAAGGCTGCAGAGGCTTTGTGCAAAAACCTTGGTGGAGATCACTACCATTCAAAAGGAAGATGGAGGCCCACATGATTGCACAACAAACTTGTCGGTCTCAGTACTATGCACACCGCATGCTTTCTGTGTCACGCCCATCAGAGTATCTGTGCTTGATCCATGACAAGATGGATCATTCAAAGACCAGCATTCCAAAGCTCTTTGCAACACCAAATACATCAAACTTCCGATTTCTTTAACAGGTGTGCTAACACATGGACACGGTTGTGAGTCATATGGACACTTTTCACTTCCACATTGGTCAGCGACTCCATTTCACTATTGGGTCGTTAGCCATGTGTTTCAGAAACCTTGAAGCCCACTCTCAGACAAATCCTATCAGTGATCTCAAAGTGAAGAAACAACACCTTACATAATGCTCTCATACACGTCTGCACTTGAGGCTACTTGGGAATAGAGGCATTGTCAGCAACCCTGCACAAAAAAACAGATGGCCCTGTTGAGAGTTCAGGTTCAAGTGGAGGGATCTAGCTCAAATAGTGTACATGTGTCCCTCAACATCAAATAAGCTTCCTCGTCATTTGCTTTACAGATGGATAATGTGCAGGCGAGAACAAAAATAGGTAAATCATTTTACTTAAGGGTTTCTCAAGCTCATACTTACTTTTATTTTCTAGATATGTGCTAGCATACTTGTCAATGCTTGTTGCCAAAGGTGTGTTGAAACAATCACGCTCAGTTTCCTTATGGTTGGTCACACTCAGATATAATGATGCGTTCTTCAGCAAGGTCTCCAACTCTACAAAAAGGACAAGTGCACTTACCTTACCGCATATGATGAATCTTTTTGAAAATTGCATCTCCAAAAAAGTTGTGCTTTGCTTGTGACTGAGGTGCCAGACTTCAAAAAATTTCTCAAGGAGTATATAAAAGAAAGGGAGTGATTCTTTAGTTGGTCACCTTGTGCCGCTACAATTCTTTTCTCCATACGAGATGGTATACCTATTATGCAGTACAAGTTACGGCCATCAGAGCAGGAGTGGTTACCGAAAGAGGGCTTAATGCTCTTCAAAGTGGAGAGGATGGAAAGCTTCTTCCCAGAAGGACAACCAGACCCTATTCCATTGAGTGCCCAGCTCAAGGAACAAGAGGTTATTATTGATGGCATCAAAAAATATGTGGCATGGGTTCAAAATCGATGCCAAAGAATTCTGATAAGGCAACTGGTTACTCAGAACTATATAAGCATGTGGTCAACTATTGGAGACTGTTGTTCGAGAGTTGAAGGGCCTACTGTCACAAGTACAAGAATTGCAAACCTTTTCTGGCCTAAAACAAGGTGGCGAGAGGAGATTTGAAATGACATCACTGACACAACGACATAGAAGCCAGTAGTGATGTGGAAGTGCAAACCCCACACTTTGTTGGACAAAGGAACCAAAAACCTAAAGCATACTTTGATTGTTGCAAAGGATCTTCAAAAACTAATGATGGTTCTCATTACTCCAGATGCGTCATATAATCAGCCTATTTGGATGGGTCAAATTATTGACACACCTGAAGTAATCACAAAAAATAGTATTGTTAAGGTTGCATGGTTCAAACCACAAAAAAGGCGACACGAGAAGGAGAGCGAAAGATATAATGGATGCCTAGAGAAAACATGGTCTCCCAATCAAAAAGACCCAGCATGTTTTTATAAATGTTAAATCCATTCGATATGGGTGGATGTCAAGAAGCGTTGATAAAGTCACGATTAACAAAACTGCAAGGGAATGTATGTTTTCTGAAGCTTAAAGCAATTACAAAATTATAAAATATATATATTTAATATTCATAATTATTATAAACTCTTTAATAATAGTACCAAATTGTATACTTAACTATATAAATTTAAAAAATGATATGGAAGATTGACTATATTATTATAGGATTTTAATATATATTTACTACTACAAATTTTTAATTAATAATGTTATATTTAAATATTAATATTTTAATAACAACATCAAATTTATATAATGTACCTCTTATGCTCTTCCTTAATTGTTATATTAGGCAATATATTATATAATTTAATACTTTCTACTTTTATAATGTTATTAATTTTTGTTCAAGAATGCTATAATTTATATTAAAGAGTCAATACAAAATAGAATATTCTAAAGAATATTCTGTTTTCAAATATATATTCTAAAGAATATTCCTTTAATATTAGAAAACTGCTAATTAAATAGCTAAAATTGCTAATTATTAGGAAATGGGACTATAGCCATGCCCATTTTAGTTACAACTTGCATTATTGTTACTTATTGAATTATGTTAATAAGCCTTAGGTGTATAAGAAATAGGCCCGCTTAGTGCACTTGAGTATCTAATGATGATTCAGTTGGGTGTTATTAAGTATTTGCAAAAAACCCTAGGTGAAGCTAACACTTCCATTTTAAAAACTCTTACCTTTGTTTTGTATGTCTCAATTAGGTTATTAATTACTTTTGATGAGTTCGACATGTTGGATATGTAGGTTGTTCTAAACCCTAGGGTTTCCTTAACCTCTAACCCCTTGGGTTAGGGTTTAGGGGTTGATGGGTCATTAGGCTAAACTCATTCCATTTTAGCACACTTTATAAAATATTAAAATGGGGGGACCTCTGTCACATATATATTAAGTAATATATATAGTGATAGTTCTTGGGTTCATAATTGAACTCATTATTCTTTTATCGGTGCAAGCTTTAGTTATGTTGTTAAGGCACAACCTTTTGTTATGCCACCTCAACTTTTAAACAATAGGGGTACGTCCCACCTTTGGGGTAGCTTACCCTTAACATTAGCGAATTCGTGCCTATGAGGTCTTGTCGAATTGTATATTCCAAGGGTTAAATGTTGAGGCATGTATCCAGCTTCCTCCTCCATGTCAAGCTAGGTGTAGCACTCACAACTAAATAGGACACATTTGTGTCCTTGTCCAACTATGGCATGAGATCTTAATTGACGATGTCACATCTTCATATGACATTAAGCTAGATGGCACATAGTACAACACTTAAGACACACCCTTTGGGGTTGCCTCATAGGCTTAGTAAGTAGGTTGGCTTGGGTCTTTTTCCCATATATCCCATAATAACCCACATCTTCGAAAATAGTGTTACATCTTCATGTGACACTAGGCTAGATGGCACACAGTACATACAACCCCTTTGAGAGAGTGGCTCGCACCCAAGTTAGATGACACATGGTATGAAGATGTGACATTAAGCTAGATGACACACAATATAATACAACACCCCTTTGAGAGAGTGACTTGCACCCAACTTAGAGGCGATCTATGTGATCGATGGGTCTAGTTAGGTAAGGATAAGCTCATCAACCTTAGTGGCATGAGCTTTACTCACAAATGGCTTGCACCCAACTTAGAGGTGATCTATGTGATCGATGAGTCTAGTTAGGTAAGGATAAGCTCGTCAACCTTAGTGGCATGAGCTTTACTCACAAATTCACTCCTGATGGGAAAAGGGGTGTCAAGAGAGTGGCTCGCACCTAACTTAAAGGCGATCTATGTGATTAATGAGTCTAGTTAAGGATAAGCTCGTCAACCTTAGTAGCATGAGCTTTACTTACAAATTCATTCCTAATGGGAATAAACCCAAGACCACTCTAATACGAAATATCAAAACCTTTCCCTCTCCCTTTAGGCTAACAAGGCAAAGGGCTAATTGGTGTTTATGAAAGGGCTCTTGGTCATAATGACCTAGGTTTGTTTGGATCTTTTTCTCATATATCCCATAATCTTTACCTAGGTGGTCAACCCACCATGTTAAAACTATGATATATTGACACACTTGGCTAGAGGGTGTTCTCCTTAGGATCCAAGGGTTGAACAACCTAAGCTCATTAATAACAACCCTTTTGTGAGGCACTCGTGAAGTCATGCACTCAAGGTTATCCAAAACTTGACCTTAGGGAGTTTACTTAGCAGAACACTCGTGTTAGTCTACATTGCACACTTGTGTCCTCAACCCCTAGGTCTAGGATATGACTTGGCCACTCAAACCCTTAAGGATTAATTGTGGTTCAGGATCGCTCTCAAGGGGTTATACATGTTTCCTTAGTGGGGTTAGGGATGAGCATGTCTAGGTTTTGGGACAGGATCATGAAGTCTACTATTATCTTCTAAGGTTCGGGGGATAGACATTTTAAGGGACTTAGGGTAGGAACCTAGGTCTCATGCTTATTTAGGCATCTAAGTTAAACTCTTGGGGTCATTTTGGAAGACGTAGTGTTGCTTACACAAGGTGTTGATACCGAATGACCACTTTACAACCACGTATTGCCAGGTGTTAACTCTTTGTAGTATCAAAACCTACTCTCTACGGTCAGTAAGGACTGCCTAAAGTGGTAGTGTATTTCAAGGTTTAGCTAGTTCTAAGTTTTAAAAGTACTTTATCACTTTTGGTTAACACGTATGAATTTGGCATAAAGAGTTGGTTCTGAGATTTATAACTCTTTCAAGAACATGTCCTTAGTGGTGGGGTTATAGGCTTTAATGTCAAGGGTACCACTCGGAAGGCAACATCCAAAAGCTGCATGTCATGTTACTTTACCTTACAGTTAGTTAGGTTACTTTACCTTATGTTTGCACAAGTTAATTTACCAAATACTTATATAAAACATGGCAAGTTAGTTTGTTCTGGCTTATAAATTAAGTTTGTGAAGAGGATTGTGTGATATACTAACTCTGCACATTATTCAAAAAATTCTTTTTCTTTAAGGTGTTTGAAATTGGGATAACACATGATTTGAGAACATGACAATGCCCATTGAGTTTTGACTTAGCTCAAGAATTAATGTTGATTTTGGCAATGGTGTTGAAACATGGAAAGACTTATATTCAAATGTGCATCTTTGGGGCATATTCAAACATAAGAATGAACAATACATTCTGATGGAAAGTATGGAAAGAGTTCTGACTTTAGTGCATGTTTTGAAGAGTGTAACTCAAGAAGCAAGACTATTTGTTAGATTTTTAGTACAACGGAAAGTCAAGTATTAACATATGATGAATATGTTAAGCAATTTGTCAAGCCACGATCCAGGAACCAGGAAGAGAACAGGATTCCAAGGACAGGAAGGCTTGACTCAGGAACAGGACCGAGAGCAGGACAGGAACAGGAATAGGAACAGGACGATCCAGGAGCAAGACAGGATCAGGATAGGATCCGGGAGCAAGACAGGAAAGCGCAGACAGATCCAGGAACAAGACAGAACAGGACAGGATCCAGGAGCAGGACAGGATCCAGGAGCAGACAGGAAACAGGAGCGAGCAGGAACAGGACAGGAAACAAGACAAGAACAAGACAAGAGATGATCGTAGTAAGACTGGTGTTGATAGTAACTGATTGTACAACAATTAGGTCGGAGCTTTTATGCTCACAACTCCAAGAGCTAATCTAGGCATGAGTGCTAAAAGTGGTTGCATGCATGCAAAAGTGATTGCATGCATGCAGAGGCTAAGATGAGTCCACATGTCCCTTATCCTCTAGGCATATCCTGTGGCATATCCTGTAGGAATATCCTGCAACCGAATATCCTGTGTCCGGAATCCTGTAGGAATATCCTGTAGGAAAGTCCTGCAACCCATGTCCTGTATCCGGAATCCTGTATTCTGTATCGGGTCGTGACAGCACCTCCTCCCTAAAGACGAGTTCCACGAGTCTTGGGACCTGGTTTAGCAGGATAATGCCGATGGAAGGCAGCAACCTTGGAAGAAGCATGGAGTAAGTTGGATGCAGGTTCCCAAGTGCGATCAGTAGGCATACCTTTCCAATCCACCAAGTATTGGAGTTGGTGCGATGAAGACGAGATCAAGGATGGCTGCAACTTCGTACTCAGGTTCAGTGTCAATGACCACAGGAGGGGGAGGAGAAGAAACACGACCGGGAAGAGAAGAAGGATGATACGGCTCCAACAAGGAGGTGTGAAACACAGGATGAAGTTTCACCGTGGATGGTAACTCGAGTCGGAAAGCTACAGGATTTACCTCCGCCACGATCCTAAGGGCCCAATCGTTGAAAATCCAACTTAGAAGAAGGCCTGTTGGTGCGAATGTGTCGACGAAGAAGCCACACGAGATCACCAATCTTGTATGCAGGTGCCGGCTGACGGTGAGCATCAGCATGATGCTTGTATCGTTCCTGTGCCTGTTGAAGATGAACCTGGAGATCATCCTGTACCTGCCGAAGATGCTGAAGACGATCCTGTACTGCAGGAGCGGAAGAAGGAGAAGCGGGAGGAGCAAAGTCAAAACGTGGATGGTGGCCTGTAAGAGCAAAGAAAGGTGTCTGTCCTGTAGATGCGGAATGGAGTTGTTGTAGGCAAACTCCGCCATTGGAAGAAGGTCCAACCAGTTGTCCTGCTGGTAACTGATGAAGCAACGAAGATACTGTTCTAAGGTCTGAATTGTGCGTTCGGACTGCCCATCGGTTTGTGGGTGATATCCTGAAGAAAGATCCGCTTTAACCTGTAGACTCCGAAGAAGCTCTCGCCAAAACTTGGACATGAATTGTGGACCTCGATCGGAAACAATGCTCTCAGGAAGACCATGATGTCGGAACACCTCGGATCACCAACTCGGCAGTTGTCTGACCTGTAGCTGTCTTGTTGCAGGGTAGGAAATGAGCCTGCTTGGTGAAACGGTCAACCACCACAAGAACTGCATCAAATCCACGAGAAGGAGGAAGATCTGTGAGGAAATCCATAGAAATGGATCTCCAAGGAGCAGAAGGAACAGGAAGAGGACGAAGAAGACCAGAGGGTGCATGATGAGGCATCTTCGACCTGCTACAAGTGTCACAACTCCGTACAAACCTCTCCACAAAACCTCGCAACCCAGGCCACCAATAGTTGCGAGTCACCAACTCCACTGTCTTGGCCACACCAAAATGTCCTGTAGCCGGGGTATCATGACAATCCTGTACCACACGAGTCCTGGAAATACCAACAGGAACGTACAGGAGACCTTCCCGGTACAGGAGTCCATCCTGTATGGTGAACAGGTTGTAGTCTGGACGGGAACTGGAGGAAGAGGAACTTGCAACGTCAGGATGAATGTGTGAGAACACATTCTTTGCCAAGTCGTCTGTAGCCAACTGCGAACGGACGTCCTGTAGGAGTGTTGAATTTGCTGGAGCCTGATGAACCTGCAGTGCCGCAAGCCGGAAACGATCAGGACCCAACAACACTTGCCTTTGACAGTCAAATGCAGGATCGCCCGGGCTTGGTGCAAGGTAAGAGCGCCTAGACAATGCGTCCGCCTTGCCATTCCGAAAACCGGGCCTGTAGACGATGACGAAGTCAAAACGTGATAGGAACTCTGCCCACCTAGCCTGTCGCCGACTGAGACTCGAGCCGTTTGAAAGTACTCCAGGTTCTTGTGATCCGTAAGAACTTGTACAGGATGTGCAGCACCTTCCAGGAAATGCCGCCACTCCTCAAACGAATCCACAATGGCCTTGAGTTCCTTGTCATGAATCTCGTAGTTGATCTCCGCCGACAGGAACTTACGAGAGTGAAAAGCTACAGGATGAAGCAACTTGTCCTCTCCAACTTGCGATAGACGGATCCTACTGCAAAATCCGAGGCATCTGCTTCAATGAAGAAAGGATGAGAAGGGTCAGGATGTGCTAAAATCGGAGCTGTCGTGAACGTCCTTGAGTGTTGTGAACGCGTGTTCCGCCTTGTCGGACCAAGAGAAAACCCTGTGCGCTTGGTGAGTTCTGTGAGTGGAAGTACACGCTTGGAGAAGTCCTGTATGAACCGCCTGTAGAAGTTTGCAAAGCCAAGGAAACATTGTACATCTCGTACCGACTTGGGCCTCTCCCACTCCACGATGGTCTTCACCTTGTGCATGTCCATGGAAACGCCAGCAGGAGAGACGATGTAGCCCAAGAACTCCACGAATCCCTATCGAAAAAACACTTCTCCAACTTCGCGTACAGGCCATGCTCGCGAAGCCGCTCTAAAACTAGTCGTACATGCTTGTCATGTGCCGCCTGGTCCTTGGAGAAAATCAAGATGTCGTCGAGGTAGATCACCACAAACTGGTCCAAGAAGTCACGAAAATGTCGTTCACCATGTGTTGGAACACAGCTGGGGCATTGGTAAGGCCGAAAGGCATTACCGTGTACTCAAAATGTCCATACCTTGTACGAAAGGCAGTCTTCCACTCATCGCCGGGACGAATCCGTACAAGGTTGTAGGCCCTCGTAAGTCGATCTTCGTGAACACCTTTGCTCCTCGCAGCCGATCGAGAAGTTCCGGGATCAATGGCAACGGGTACCGATTCCGAATGGTGACTTGATTCAAACCCCTGTAGTCCACAACCAAACGTAAACTCCCATCCTTCTTCTTGACAAAGAAGATAGGCGCTCCTGCAGGGGACTTTGAGTGACGAATGAAGCCGGATGCCAAGTTGTCCTCGATGTACTGACGAAGAACCTCCAACTCTGTGGGTGACAATGCATAAATCGGTCCGAATGGTGGAGTCTTTCCTTCCGCAAGATCAATAGGACAGTCGTAGGACCTGTGAACAGGAAGAACTGCAGCCTTGTGCTTGTCAAAAACGTCCTTAAAGTCGTGGTACTTGGATGGTAGGGAAGAAGGAGGAGAAGGAGAGGAGAAGGAGAAAAAACAGGGAGTCGGATACAGGAAAGGTAGAAGAGGACGTAGGAGTTACTTGAAAGGCAAAAAGGTGGAAGGAGCAGGATCAGTGGCGAGTTCATGCATGGTAGTGGTAAGAACTCGGAGAGGAGAAGGAGGGAGCTGTGACTGAAAAAGAGGAAGGATCTTGGGGGTGGAACAGAAGAGGGTAACAGAAAGAGGCAGGATTGGAAAAAACCTGTGTGGTGTTGATGAGTGTACAGGATTGGAAGAATCCTGTACAGGAGTCCGTGGTTGCGCAGGAGTGGGAAAAGCCTGCGAATGTGCTGACGAATCAACAGGAGGTGGATCCTGTTGAGGAGGAACCTTCGACACTGATACAGGATTGGAAGAACCCTGTACAGGACACGCAAACTTACAGGAGTGGAGAGAGCCTGCGGATGTGCTGAGGAACTGACATGAGGTGAATCCTGTCGAGGAGGAGTCTTCAACACTGGTACAGGAACAGGCACGGTCAATCCTGTAGCTTGTACTGCCTCAGATACTAAGGATGTATCCTGCACGCAGGAAGGTACAGGATTGATCCTAGCTGTCGGAGAGGAAAACGTGAGCGTCCTAGACCTCCAGTCGATCTGCGGATTTGCAACAACGAACCATGGCATGCCCAAAATGATGGGAGTCGACCGAGTCTTGATCAAGTTGAAGGAAATTGAACAGTTGAATGTGCCATACTGCGAGAGGTTCGGTAGCATGGGTAACTGCGCCAGAAGCAATAGACGCCCATCGGCCACCTCTACAGGAACTGCACGCTTCAACTTCACCACCGAAATGCCATGTTGAGTTGCAAACGTGTCATCCATGAAGCATGCATTTGCACCAGTGTCTAACAAGGCAAACTCCATGAGCTCTCGATTATTAAGATGAATGTGTACAGGAAACTTAAGTGATGGATGGTATGAGCAGCACCAATGGAGCCTGCACCTACGTCCAACTTCGCGGCTCCTAGACGAAGTGGACATTGGAGTTTTCCGACTGAACTTCAGCTTCAACTTCACGCGTCTTGAAGTTCCTGGCTTTAATAGGACAATCTGCCACCTTGTGTCCTGCTCCACCACAATACAAGCACAGGTTCTCACTGCGACGACGTTGCTTCTCAGCAGCGGAAAGAGAGCCACGCTTGGATTTCTCAACCTCCATAGGAACTACTCCAGAAGGTGGTGCAGGAACATGTACCACAGCTGCAGGATTGGTTTGCAGGAACTGCTGACGGGATCTTTCCTGACGACGCTCGAACAAACGGTTGTCGCAACGAACAGCTTGTTGCATGATCTCCGCTAATGTTTGGGCATCCGGTAACGTAAGGAGAAGGTCCTTCACGTCATCCCTCAACCCAAAACGGAAGTGTTCGATCAATGCAGTCTCGTCCCATGGAATGTTCGTGCAAAGTTGCTGAAATTCGGATGCATAGACGGAAGCTGGTCGGGATCCTTGAGTGAGCTTCCGTAACTTCGTGCATGCAGAACGGTACTTATCAGGATCTCCAAAACAGGCTTCAAAGGCAGCCACGAAACCTTCAAAGTCTTCCATCAATGGGTCGTCACGCTCCAGCAAGGGGCAACCCAAGCCCGTGGAGATCCACTTAGTAAGGATGCCAAAAGACCCACCTTTTGAGCATCAGTCGAGTAGCCCGTGGTTGCATACGGATCAAGAGCCGGATCTGATTCAGGAAACCTTGGAAATCGGCACGATTGCCACTGAACTTCTCTGGCATGCTAACCTTCGGCTCCGAAGAAAAGTTTGATGAAGAGGGAACCACCGATGCCTGGGAGAGAGCCTGCGCAGCAGCCTTGGAGGATGCATCAGCAGCTGCATGTGCCGCAGTGGTGGAACCTTGCAGGTCGGTGACCACTTGGCGCAAAGTGGCCAGCTCATGAAGTAACATTTGGTGCTCGCGTTGAAAGCGCTCAAAATCAGCCATGATCTAGGAAAGAAAAAGGAGGAAAATGAAGGAAAAGAATCAAGAAAAAGTAGCTGGAAAACGGAGAACTATGAAGCAGTTACTATCAAACTGTCAAGCCACGATCCAGGAACCAGGAAGAGAACAGGATTCCAAGGACAGGAAGGCTTGACTCAGGAACAGGACCGAGAGCAGGACAGGAACAGGAATAGGAACAGGACGGATCAGGAGCAAGACAGGATCAGGATAGGATCCAAGCAAAAGGCAGGACAAGATCCAGGAACAAGACAGAACAGGACAGGATCCAGGAGCAGGACAGGATCCAGGAGCAGGACAGGAAACAGGAGCGAGACAGGAACAGGACAGGAAACAAGACAAGAACAAGACAAGACGAGATTGATCGTAGTAAGACTGGTGTTGATAGTAACTGATTGTACAACAATTAGGTCGGAGCTTTTATGCTCACAACTCCAAGAGCTAATCTAGGCATGAGTGCTAAAAGTGGTTGCATGCATGCAAAAGTGATTGCATGCATGCAGAGGCTAAGATGAGTCCACATGTCCCTTATCCTCTAGGCATATCCTGTGGCATATCCTGTAGGAATATCCTGCAACCGAATCCTGTGTCCGGAATCCTGGTAGGAATATCCTGTAGGAAAGTCCTGCAACCCATATCCTGTATCCGGAATCCTGTATTCTGTATGGGTCGTGACAGCAATTGGTTTAAAGATCCAATGTAATTAAAGTATTATCCGTTATTCATAATATTTTTATGACGCCAGCTAGAAATAATATTAGGTGAAATAATTTACTAAGTTTAAGTCACTTGATTTGAACAAGTATAACTTAAAACTTTAGTTAATTGTAAACATGCATTTTGTATTCAAGTTAGCTAGTTCGACTAATTTAATTATAAAGTTGTCTCATGCAAGATCATGAGAAAAAGATAGATTGATAGCTTTTAGCAATAAAGGAAATTAATTATGCATTCCTATTAGTGCAATTTTAGGGTAGATGGCATGATTTACCAAAAACAATATATATAATATATATATATAATATATATTGGAAACACACATTTACATTTTCAATTTATTGAGTATAGAAGAACTTGCATAGCGAAGCTGCATTTTCATTCTTAATTCTTTAAGTTGAAAATCTTATAATGTTGTTTGCACTATGAGGATAAACTCTTAAACAAAGGTGATTCCTTGGTTAACAAGAGCATTAGTTAAGATTCTCCACTCTACTTATTAAAAAAGTAAGAAACTTGCTATGTTCGATAATTATGTTTAGAGGGCTTAATGAGCCAGAGATGGTTGAGTATTCACTTTGGAGGTTTAAGTACATATACTTCCTTAGAAAGTCAATATTCAGTAGGATTTAAAAGTTAATGTCAGTTTTTAATATTGACTTTATCTTGAAGTTGAATACAATTATTCAAAAAGCCAGTTTTTATACTTTACATCATGGTCACAAATGTCGACACTTCAAAACATACAAAGTATGGCTTTACTTGACTCAAGGTTAATGGTGTTCCTTAGGTTTGTTGTCAATCTTATCTCAATGATTGATGGTGTTTCTTGAGTTCCGCTTTGTATTTATGAAAGTGTGATGTTGAGTTGCTAAGATTGCTCAAGAAGATGGTTTCCCTTATTGATAATCGTGATCAAGGTCCTTAGCATATGGTCTGGTATTTGTTCGAAAATATGAGGGTTTTTTTATCACCTTATTTGTTAAGATATTTGTACTCTAGACTTTGGAAATATTTATTTCAATCTTTATAGAGATTGATTATAAATGACTTAGCAAAGTATAGTGTTATTTGTTGAATATTTAAATTGAAGCACTCAATATTGACACTTGGTTATGATCGCATGAGGTGGCCATAATTATGAAATAAAAATACTCAAAAGGGGGTAATTTGATTGTAACACTTTAGTAAGGTATTACTTTAATGTTGTTTGCTTGAACACAAATTTCAAGTTAGTTGAGAAATTGAGAAAGAGTTTCTCAATACATTGCTTGGGGAGCAATGTAGTACTTTGTTGGATTCTTAGGTATCCAGAATAAGTGATGTATCTTAGTTTGATGTATTAAACTAAATATCTTACTCATGTTTAAAAAGTTTAATTGGATTATAAGATATAACTGAAACGTGAAGTTAGTATAACACTTCAATGTTATGATAAATTAATGTGGAGGTTGATATTATACTAAATCAACTAGATAAACCAAACACTAATTCATGATTCTTCTTTGTCAGAGTTTTTACTTAGTGCCATAAAGACAGCTTGCCAGGTGCCAACCCTGGAATCCCCACGGAATTTGGTAAAGTAACATGTATTAAGAACCTAACCCTTAGGAACTTAAGCCCCTAGCTAACCAAGTTCATAAATGAGGCTCACCTTGTGAATCAGGATACGCAAACTAGCCGAGCTATAGGTGTCGTTCTTAGCTTAGCATGGTTGAGGTGGCTAGAGCAAGGCCTCAACCACTAGTTCTGCGGGAATGTGGACTCGAGCAATGCCTTTGAGCTTGCGAGCAAGTTTCGGCCAAGGAATTTGACTAACTCCTTGGAAGTAACGTACCCCTGTCACAAAGGCGAAGATCATGTCAACGATAAGGATAATTTAACCCAAAAGTGGGACGTACCCCTATCATGTGGGAGTTGTTGGTGGCACAAAAAGGGTTGCGCCTTGACAACACAAGCTTGCTTGCACTGATGGAGGTTAATGAGCTCTCTTTTTGAACCTAGGAAGCCTCACTACACATACTCTACTTATTTATGTGGACGGAGGCCCCCCCCCCTGTTTTTCCTAAGTGAGTAAGTGGGCTGGCATGGAAATGCCTGCCCTTAATGAAATGAGATGCCTACCTTAACCCTAAACCTAACCCCTAGGCATGGGGTTAGGGAAACCCTAGGGTGTCCCTAACCCTTTTTTGACAAGCTATATCAGAAAACCTAATGTCAAACTGGGGGAGAGTTTCTAAATGGAAGTGCTAGCTTTGCCTAGAGTTTCTTACAAAATACCTAACGACACCCAACCAGACCATCACTAGATATCCAAGTGCACTATGTGGGCCTGTTTCTTCTACATCTAAGGTTCGTCACACAATCTCGGTAGATAACAATAATCAAACCCCAAAGTAAAGGGTCGAGTCATAGTAAAAACTATGACACTCCCACCTTTGAAAATGTCAACGTCCTCGTTAAACGTCCAACTCCAAGACTAAACTAGGTTAGAAAAAAAATTAATCAAAAACTAATACTAATCACCCTATGCGGAGTCAGCAAAAAGTCCACAGTTTTATTACCCCCCTTGCATTACACAAAGCCAAGTACTTCAAAATCGTCGTTCACTGAGCGACAACTTAGCTACTGGAGGTACCACCTGCGACAAAAGTCACTTAAAGACCTTTTGCACGTTTACAAAGTCTGTCACCTGACACATACAACAAGTTAGTTAATTTCCTTAAGTTAACTAGAATTTATAACAAAGGCTACTTAATGTTGTCTGTCAACCCTAGGTTAAGAAGAAATAAAACTTTATTTCTTAATCAACTTGAGAAACCCTTGTCTCAAACTTATTCACCAAATCCAACGCATTTTGCAAATTCTTTAATGGTTCCCATGTCGATTCACATGCCGGATAACCTTTTCATTTAATGAGATACTTAAACTTACATTTTCGCAGTCCATAAACCTTCCTTTTGCCCAATATAGATTCAAATTTGTATTCCGTATCTTCATTAATTAGCTTAGGACGCGGACATAAGTTTTCATATATTTGCGAATGTTTCTCATCCTGTGGGAATGACTCGAGCAAATTGACATGAAACACATTGTGTATTGTTCCCAACTTTGGAGGAAGATCTAACCCATAAGCCACTTTTTCCTACCCGCTTTACCACCTTGTATAGACCTATGTAGTGTAATAGAAACTTCTTTGAAGAGTTGTTGGAACCTTCAGGTTTTTGGTACTCAACAAAACCATATCCCCAACCTGATACTATACATCCATCGATGCTTATCGTACTGTTGACGATACCTTTCCTGTGCTGCAGCCATTGCTTGATTAGCAATTTCCCATGTTCGATACAACTGTCCAAAAACTCTGCTATAGAGGGAACTAAATTAACATCGTCTTTCGGTAACAACCATTACTTTGAGGAATACCACCCTTATTCCCAGTTAACACCTCCATTGGGCTACACCCAATCGTAGTGTGTGTCAAATTATTGTAACATACTTCAGCCATATCCAAGTGTTCAACCTAATTAAGTTGATCACCTTATAATAGCATTTTGAGATAGTCCTTGACTTGTCGGTTCACCCTTTCCGTTTGACCATTAGTTTGCGGATGGTAAGCTGTACTAAACTTCAGCATTGTGCTAAACTGCTTAAAACAATGTTCCCCAAAATTTGCTCGTAAATCGAGGATCCTGATTTGAGATCATTATTTTCGGTAGCCTACGTACTCTTATGACTTCGTGGAAGAACAACTTTGCTGCTTGAATTGCATTTATTGTCTCTACAATTTGAATGAAATGAGAAACTTTTGAAAACTGATAACCACCACCATGAGCGCGTTAAAACCACAAGATTTTGGCAATCCCATATAAAAGTCCAAAGTAACACTTTGAAATGGCTCTGGAATCGGTATACACTGCAACTTCCCAGCTCGTTTTTTGCGATCGACTTTACACTTGTTACATGTGGGGCATGTCTTAACATACTTGGCAACATCGTTATCATACCGGCCAATAGAATCCCTGTTTCAACAAAGCCAACGTCTTATGCCTTCCACCATGTCCTGCCAAAGGAACGTCGTGATGCTCTCTTAGTAGCCTCTTCCATGGAACATAGAGTCTCTTTCTTTATAATAAAAACTCCATCTCGTACAGCAAAATGCGCCTTTTGAGTGCATCCATTCGACTTTCTATTCCTGCTGGAATATTACCATCTTTCGTAACTGATGAACTTGTTTCCTCTTTGCCACCAGGCTCAAAGCTCCTTAGCAAACTTGTCCTGAGGATACGCCGTCACAAATTCATCCACCAAAGTTGACACATGCTGACATAATACGAAGATGACCCTTTCTACTGAGTGCATCAGCTACCACATTGTCCTTTCCCGCTTTATGTTTGATTTCAGGCTGAAATCGTGCCAACTTCTGCTGCCATCTAGCATACTTTGGTGATAGCTTCGGCTGCGTTTCAAAATACCTTAGAGTTACACTATCTGTCCAAACCACAGTGCCATGACTTGGAAGATAATGACGCCAATACTCCAAGGAAGCAACAATAGCATACATCTCCTTTTCGTGAGTAGGCCATCGAGTTTGGCGCATCTAACTTCTTCGAGAAAAAGGACACTGGATGTCCTTTTTTGCAATACACCACCAATTGCAAAGTCGGAAGCGTCACATTCTACTTCAAAGGGATCTTCAAAGATGGGCAACTGCAAAACTGGCTCAGAAGAGATAGCCTCTTTGAGTTTGACGAATGCACGTTGGCACTCTGGAGTCCAATGCCATGGAATGTTCTTCGTAAGATCTGTCAATGGGGCCGCTATTTCCGAGTAACCCTTTATGAATCTTCGGTAATACCCTGTCAGACCAAGAAATGATCTAACTTCATGCACGTCTTTTAAAGTCATCCACTCAGTAATAGCTTGAATTTTCTTTGGGTCCATGGCAACCTCCCCACCTGAGATCAAGTGTCCCAAGAAATCTATCTTGGTTTGACCAAATGCGCACTTGCTTTTTTTAGCATACAACTGGTTCTCTCTCAACCTCTGAAACACTTTTTCTAAGTGTTCCACATGTTCTCAATTGTCGAACTGAAAACCAGAATGTCATCAATATACACCACTACGAACTCGTCTAGATAGTCTCTAAACACATCATCCATCATTGTGCAAAAAGTTGCTGGAGCATTGCACAACCCGAATGGCAAGACTAGAAACTCAAATGATCCATAACGCGTTCGAAAAGCGGTCTTCTCAATGTCATTCTCTGATGGTACCCAGATCAAGTCTATTCTTGAAAAATACTTTGCTTTTGATAGCTATCAAATAAGTCGTTACTCGCGGAAGAGGATACTTATTTTTGATAGTTATCGCGTTCAGCTCGATAGTCCACACACATTCATCGTACCATCCTTTTTCATTATAAAAAGATCGGTGCACCATATGGTGATCGACTAGGTCGAATGTGTCCTCGACCAACCAATTCTCAGCTGTCTCTTCAATTTATTAACTCTTGAGGATTCAACTAATATGGGGCTCTTGCCGGTGGAGACGAACCTGGCAGAATTTCTATTCTGTGATCCACACCTCGACGTGGAGGTAACTCAGGCAGCAAGTCTTTTGGCAACACGTCCTTAAACATGTTCAGACTTCTAAAATAGGTTCGAGAACAAATTTTTGACCCATCTTCTATTTTGACTTCGTCAGTATCCAAAACTATTACAAGAAATTACACGTTCTCGATGTCTAACTGCTTACGCAACTAAGTTAAGGTAAGGAACATAGGATTTCAATCCTATTAGTTAGTGTTTCCATCCTGAG